>JASANQ010001310.1:0-107500 GCA_030849645.1 Wallacemonas sp. Wsd | reverse complement strand
CCCAGCCGCCGACGACGGCACACGGTGGAACAGGCAGATCCCGCACTGCATCATCGAGTACCGCGTCGCCGCCGCGCGCTTCGCCGCGTAGCTCGCGGCCGGGCTGTCCAGGATGCTCTCCGGGGCGTCCGCCGCGCTGATGCCGGTCATCTCCTCGTCCAGCGCGTAAAAGTCGCACGTCTCCAGCAGCGCCGCAAAGTGCGGGAACGTCGCCGGAAAGGTTGCGCGATTGACTTGCATAGATACTGCTGTGCGCGAGAAAAAGTTGAGGGGGAGGGAGCGAGGGAGGGTGTGTGGAGAGGGAAGTGGAAGGTGAAGAAGCTGCTCGTGGCATCTCTGTGGGTGTGTGTGTGGGTGTGCCTGCTCTAGGGGTGGCTATCGGTCCCTTTGTTTTTTTTTTTAGGATACGTTGAACCTCATCTGGTTGCTGTAACCGATGTACTATGTTTCGGCGTTGACTTTTTTTTTTGGAGGGTGTTGTTGTTTTACTGTCAAATGCCAAAGGACCACTGCACCGGGTGGCGCAGGTGCAGGCCGGACACCATCGACGACGGCGCACCGTCCACGGACGCTGCCGCCTCGCCAACTTGGTAGTACACAAACATGTACGACTGGTACACGCCGGTCATCACCTTCACCACATCCTCCGTCGTCACCACGTTGCCGTCGTCGTCGCGCAGCACCGTCGACGTCGACGAACCCGTCTGCCTCGGCGGCACCACCACGCGCGCGAACACCCCCTCCGTCGAGCCGGACGCAGTCGTCGCCGCCGTCGCCGCCGCCGCCGCCGCCACATCGCGCGACAGCCGCTCGTACACGTGCTCCAGCGACGACGGGTTCAGCACGTGGTTGAACTCCGGCACCACCTGCAGGATGCACTGGAACGAGTACGTCTCCTCCGGCTGCAGCGTGAACGGCGGGCGGTCGTCGCTCACAATCATCGGCGTCACCGTCACCAGCTTCGTCAGCAGCTCAATCAGACGGCGGTCGTGGCCCTGAGCGGCGGGCCGCGTCGCCCCCCAGCTCAGCGCCGACGGCAGCGCGTGCGACTCGTGCGTCGAGTACAGGTCCAGCGACACGCTCTGCAGCCGCACGGGCAGCGCCGTCGGGTTCGTGATGCTCAGGCTCAGCAGCAGCTGGTCGTTGCTCAGCGGGTACGCCACCGACTCGCACGCCAGCGCCGGCCGCACGTGCACCGGCACGTAGCAGCACCCCAGCGGGGCTGACGCGAACAGGGAGTTCGCCGAGAACGAGTCCACAAACCCGCGCGACAGCACGCGCCGAATGACAAAGTAGTCGTCCTCGCGCGCACTCGACCCGCTGTGGTGCAGCGGCAGCAGCAGCACAAACGCCAGCGCACGCGGCGAGTCCAGCGGCGACGACGCCCAGAGGTTCTCGTCAGGCACCATGTAGTCGAACACGTAGTGGCTGCAAATCGACCGCGGAATCACCATCGCCGACGGGATCGACAAGCGGTGCGCCAGCACAGCCGCCTCCTTCGTCTCCGCCGACGTCACCACCACCTCCGCGCACTCCGCCGTGATGGCCGGACCGCCAAAGAAGCACTCGTCGTCCGCCCCCGCCGTCGACGCCGACGGCGACAGCTCGCTCCCACTGGTCGCCCCTTGATACGCGCGGTCCAGCCAGAAGCCCTGCGCGCCAAACGCAAACACCGCACCGCGCTCCCGCCTCGGCAGCGGACACGACGACGACGCCGAGGGGCTGCGCAACACCGCCGTCGCCGGCCCCGCCGGTGGCGGCATCAGCGGAGACGAAATGCCGTCCAGCGCGAGCGACGGCAGCGTCGGTCGGTGCGCCGCCCCGGCGTCGAGCGCCACCGCGGCGTCGCGCCACTCGCCCGTTGGCGCCGACGACGCCGACGACGCCGAGACGCGCTCATCGTCCCCGTCGCTGTGGCTGCTGCCGTCTTCGTCACTCTCCGCCTTCTCCTCGTCGTCCTCGTCCTCGTCGCGACCGCCGACCACGGCGGCGGCGCGGCCAGACAGCAGAAACGGCGAGAGGACCACGCGATCAAACAGGAGCGACCACGCCTCCTCGAGCCGCGCCTCGCCAATCTGAGAGAGAAACGTCACGGCGTTGTTCGTCTTGGTCTCGCTGTCGGCGTCAAAGCGCACGGACAGGCGGAAACGGAGGGCTTGGCGCGGGTGCAGGTGCAGGTCGCCATCCACAGGCACGCAGACCGGCGCGGACGCCGCCTCCTGGCCGGTGGGCTCCGTCAGACGCTCTAGCTCCACCGTGACCAGCCGCTCGAGCAACTCCATCCAAAAAAAAAGAAAAAGAAAAAATGAAAGGAAAAAGAAAAAAAGAACGGTAGTGCACAGCCGCTACAGGGGAACGCAGACAATGGGGAATGGGGAGGGGAGCAGAAAAGGATAGTTGGTAGGCGTCAAAGCACTGTGACGGCGGTGCCGGTTGTTTCTCCAGTCACAATCACAGATGGACATGCACCGACAGGAAGGACTTTGCTGTTTGGGTCGCCGTGCTGGCACCCATTACGTTTTTTTTTTCCTCATTCATTGGGTTGTAGGCGGAAACAAATAAGACATGGACAAATTCTGGGAATCTATTTCTAACGATCGAAAAAGTATGTCTCTTGCTCTGCTTGCCTACTCATGCATCATCTCTTCTTTCCTTTTTCTTTTTTCTTCTAAGGCGACTTGAACAGCACGCGCCGCGCGCCTTCGAGAATGGACAGTGCCTCCTCGTGGCTTTGCTGCTGCTGCGCAGTGTCGTCCGTCACGCAGAGTGCCTTGAGGTCTTCGAGCGTGATGAGCGTCTCGGTGCCATCCACCTCGATCGGAAACGGAATGAACCGCAGCGGCACGCCTGCACCACCACAACCGGCCTCCGCACTCGCGCCGTTCTCCTTGTTGTGGTTGTTGTACGCGTCAGGCCCACCCAGCGAGGCACCAGCCGAAGAGGCCGAGGACGACCACGGGGCACTGGTCGCCGTCTCGGCCTTGACCGTGGCACCAGTGGTGGCGATGGTGTTCGTGCGATCGGAGAAGAAGAGCGAGCGCGGTGCCACAGGTTCCGCCTCCTCGTTCGTCGTCAGCGGCACGGCCGTCCGCTGAGACAATGTAGTGCTGGCGGTCTCGGTCGAGGCGGATAGCGCGTCCTGAGCCTCCACCGCCACCGCGCTGGCCTCCCCCTCCTCCGTCGCCTCCTCGCGCGCGCGCTTCTGGCCGCTCACGAGCGTGTGGGACAAGGCGTTCTCATCGTCCAACCGGTGGCCCAGAGGGAGCGGCGTGCCAATGGCGGAGAAGAACGCCACGGGCTGCTGCTGCTGCGAGCGGTGCGCCGGCGGCGTCGCGTGCTCCAGCTCGTACTCCTTCACCTGGATCTTGCCGCGGAAAGTCACGCGGCTGCCGCGGTCCTCCGCACGGGCGTCACGTCGCACGACGTAGTGCCTGCCACTGTGCAGCACGTCCGACGGCGAGTCGAACGCGACGGCGCGGGCGGGGACGATACCGCGGGCATCACACTCGACGACGCTGCTGATGTTGAACTCGTCGACCAGCTCCTGCAGCGTCACGCTGCTCGGGTGGTGAAGCGGCACGAAGTCGGTCTGGCCCTCCTCGCGCAGAAAGACGACGGTGCCGTCAGGCCGCCTTGTGTCCTGCGGGGTCAACAAGAGGCCACTGCTGGTGTTTTGGTTGCTCGGATTGGACGACGCGGTCGGCGTAGGTGGGCACGACATTCTAAGGAAAACGAAGTGGATTCTAGAACAGAGACAAAAAACAACAACAGAACAGAAAGTATCCTGATGAACAGCTGACAAGGCGCGTGCGCGAAACAGTGTAGACAGGGACGGAGGAGAAGGGGATGGGGAATGAGAAGGGTTGCGTAATGCACGAAAGCATCATCGGATGGGGGGGGGGGGGGGGAAGAGAGAGAGAGAGAGAGGTTGCATATAGATTTCCTGTGAGAGGGGAACTCGTTCGCAAAGGGACAATAGCAAAGGCAAAAGCAAACAAACGAAGAAGAAAGGTGAAACGAAACGATCGTGTTGTGATCTCACAAAGAGAGCGTGAAGCGCTCCGTGTACACATTGGGATTGTGCGCTGGTTGGAGCTCAACGGGAGTGGTGAACGGTGCGTTGCCGTACTGCTCTCTCAGATGGACGTGAACGAGACCACCCTTGGGAGCCGTCCGAGAGGGATCTGTGACGGTAGGCGGTGGCATGGCTGGTGTGTACTCAAGAGTAGAAAGCAATGGAGAGGGAGACAGGAAGGGTATGGGTGAACATGAGAGGAGAGTGACGAAAGGAACGCGATCCAACCAACGACGGAACCTACACTTGAGAGGGAGAGACACCACAAGAGGTGGCAAACGTCTTCACACAAGTAATCAGTTGTTTTTGTTTTGTTTTGTTTAGCATCGTTTGTCTGTCTGTGTGCGCAGTGATAAATAAAAATAGGACGATAGAAGAGGAAGGAAAAAATTCCGTGTGTGTGTGTGTGTGTGTGCTGCTCTGTATGACAGTGCAACATCCTGCCCATGACGCACACACACGGGACAGTCATTTTTTTTTTTTCGGGTAAAAACAAAAGAAAAGCAAGGGGGATGCCCCGAAACGGATTTGACGCGAAGAAACACAAAAAAACAACAACAACAGGAGAATATTCACTCATGACTTGCCTTACTCTGCGACGACAACGTCATCGCTCAGCAGCTCTTTTTTGTTTGTTTTTCATTTCAACGACCTGCGGTCTTGTTTGCCATACAACTCGAAAAAGGAAGGACCTAAAGAAACGCTGCTCGACATTGGGCACGGGTTACGCCGCACCGGTGGCTGCTTCGAGCGCGCGCTGCTGGCCTCGGCCCGCCTGCATCAGCTTGTCGACAACGCACTGCGTCTCCCAGGCCATCTTGGACCACTTCTTGATCGCCTCCTCGTGCGCCACCACGACGCCATCGTCGCCCGGCTTCAGGGCATCGCGCACGTCGCGCCACATCTGTGCCTCCTGGTCGTGGCCCTTCTCCGTCGGCACGGCCACGAGCTGCACGTTGCGGGCACTCTCAATGGTGGTGCCCGTCGGGTTCATCGTGGCGCGCACAATCTCGAACACGGCCGGGCCGCGGTCCGTCAGCGGGTTGAAGATGTACGGGCAGCGCAGCGTGCCCGTGGTGCCGGCGATTTCCACGGAGCCCATGCTGGCGCACGTGAAGCTGCAGAAGATGGACGCCGTGACCGGGTCGCCGTCCTCACTGGTGGTGTCATCAAACGAGAGCTCACCGGAGAAGGCGATGACGGCACCGCGGCTGTTCGTCTCGAGCACGTTGCCCAGCACCGTTGCGGGCATCTGGAACTTCATAATGTGCATGGCCGCACGCACGCAGTACCACCCGCAGTCACCGAGGGCACCGTAGGGCTCCAGCGCGGGGTCAAGGCGGATGTCCTTCTCAAGGAACGCCTCCGGTGCCGGGAAGGAAAGCTGTGCGGTGATGCGGCGAATCTGGCCAATGCTCGGCAGGTGCTCCAGCACACTCGCGAGGTAGGCGCCGTGGGAAAACATGGTGCCGTCCATGTAGAGGAGGTTCTTCGCGGCCAGTGCGCTGATCCAGCCGGCGAGCTGCTCGGCGGACTCCGCGGGTGGCTTCTCGCCAACCACGTGCTTGCCGTGCTGCACGCACTTTTGCACCCACTCATCGCGCAGCGTGACAGGGATGGAGATGTAGACGACGTCCACGTTCGGCGAGGTCACCACGTCCTCGTACGTGCCAGCCACGGCGCGGCGCTCGTCAGGGATCTTGAGCTCTGCCGAGCACTCCTCGATGAAGGCCTCCGCCTTCTGCTTGTCGCGAGCGCCAACCATGCTCACGTAGATGCCACCACCGGCACCCTCCACGGCACCAATGATCTTGTGCGCGATTTCGGACGCGCCGAGGAAGCCAACACGAATAGGAGTAGGCATGACGTCTGTTTCTTTGTTTGTTTGTTGGCTGCGCTACTGGTTGAGGCTTGTTTTGATGGTACTAAAAGGAAGAAAAGACAGAAAAAAGGAAGGAAAGAGGGTTGGAAGAGGTCGCACTTGACTCTGACAGGTTTGTTGCTAGGTTCTCGCGATAAGTAGGAAGTAAAACAAGAAAAAAAAAAGGATGGGTGAGAGGAGAGAGGAGAGAGAGTGTGGGAAGAGCAAAAAAATGAAGAGTAGTAACGCAAAGCAACAATCGCATGGTGAAAATACCAGCCGACATCCGTGTATTGGTGTTCATTGGTTCTGTTGTGCAAATGGACGAGACAAATATCATCTATGTAGGACTGCAAAAAAAAAAAGGAAGAAGAATCAAACACAACAACAAAAACAAAAAAGTCATCCAGAGCCCTCATGCGTTCCACACAGCAGGTCATCTAGAAGAGGGCGTACGGGAAGCTTTCCTCGCCCGTGGTCACGCCGGATTTGATGCTCACCCGTCGAGGCGACACCGCTGGCACCGCCGCGCTCGGTGCCGGTGCGCTGTCCTTGGTGGCCGCTGCCGCTGCCGCTGCCGCTGCCGCTGCCGCTGCCTGTCTGTTTGCCTCCACCTTGGCCTTCTCCGCAGCGGCCGCGTCAACCTCGCGCTTCTCCTCCGCCGTGATCGCACTGGCGCTGACGACGGCCGCGGACAGCAGCTGGTCCACGACGTACTGCGTCAGGTACGCCAGGGTCATCCAGTGCTTGCCTTTTTCGGGGTGAATGAGCACCGGCTCATCGCGTCCGAGGCGAATGAGGGCATTGCCCAGGTCGCGCCACAGCTGCACGATCTGGTAGGCGCTGTCCACTTCGCACTCGTCCTCCGCGGCCTCCGCGGTGGGCGTCACCAGCGCGACCGTGCCTGTGGCGCTGCTGGCAGGCAGCGGCTTCACGACGCCGTCTTCGACGTCCATGTCGACCTCCAGCGGTCGTTCGCCGTTGTTCTCGCCCAGGGTCCAGTGCGTGTGCTCAATTGTGAAGCTGGGTGCGGCCTCGCCGGTCGGGTTGATGGCGCCGTGCACGACCACGGTGCCATCTCGCGCGTAGGCCCGCACGGTCTGCTCGTACCCGGCGTTGAAGCTGCAGAAGAAGGTCGCCGTCACCGGCGGCGCAGCGGCGGTCAGCGCGGGGAACGTGAGATGGCCTTCAAAGGCGGTAATGGCCCCACCGCACTCCTGAGCAGGCGGCGCAGCAGTGCCGGCCGCATCGGTTGACGGTGGGAGCGCCGACGGTGTCGTGGCGAGGATGCGCGCGGACACGTGCGAGGGCAGCGCAAACTGCACCAGGTGCTGAATCCACCGCACCGCGTACCACCCAAGGTCGCCCAGGGCCCCCTGCGGTTCCAGCCCCGTGTGCGCACGGATGTCCTTGACGAGAAAGTCAGGACTCGCCAAAAAGCTAAAGTTGACGTCAATGTGGTGCAGCGGTCCCAGTTTCTGCAGAGCCGCCTCCACGCAGCGCACACGCTGTCCGTGAGAGAACATGGTGCCGTCCATGTACAGCAGACGCCGCGGGGCCATGAGTGTCAACCACTCGAATACTTGGGTCGCGCTGGTGGCGGCGGGCTTCTCGCCGACCACGTGCTTGCCGTGCTCAATGCAGCGGCGCACCCAGTAGTCCCGCAGTGCCGTCGGGAGCGGCAGGTACACCACGTCCACGTCGGGGGCGGAGACAACCTGCTCATAGTCCACCGTGACCTGCGGCGCGTGCGCGACCGGCTGCGCACTCACGCGGGCGATCTTCTCCATGACCTCAGAGGCGAGCTTGTGGCCGCGCTCCACGTCCCGGCAGCCAATCCAGGTGATGCTGTGACCGGCCTGGTGCAGCGCCGGCCAGGTCTTGTTGACAATGCCGGCCGCGCTGAGCACGCCAATGCGCAAAGGAAAGCGCGGCTGGTGCCGTGCAACTGGGACAGACGACTCCATGTGATGAGAAGTGGCGTGTGCGTGTGTGTGGGGAGGGGGGAAGGGGGGAAGCAGGACCTCAACCTGGAAAAAAAAAAAGCACGATGAACAAATAATACTATGCAGTCAGTTGCTGTCTATGGGGAAGTGAGTGGTGGAAGAGAAGTCGGAAGTATGCTGATCACAGTCGAACTCGTTGCACTGATGCACAATGTCAATCGCACATTGCTTCATCTACGACACACACAACGGACAGACACTTCACTAACTGCCTACTCACAGTGACAGGGAGAGGAGAGCGGAAGGCTACGAGGACTGCGTGGCAGGCCGCGTCCCAAACGTGCTACGGTCTGTGTGCGTCACAAATTCCCTCACTGTCTCTGAAGCAGAAGGTACGCCAGCGTATTCAGCTCTCGAACAGACGCTAGTGCGCATATTTATAGTAGTTTTCCTTTTTTTTTTTCGTTTTTACACGAATTGATCGGGCCACAAATAGTTGCGATAGACAACGCGAGGAACGCACAGACACGTTCGGCAAATCAAACAGGAAATAAACAGGCACAGTCAAAACGAAGAAACCAAAGAAGAAGTTTAAAGCATTTGGTGGCAAAGACACACGCATGCACGCACAGTGTTGGCGTGGATGTATATATATGAACTGAGCCGATTCACCGCCATGCGGTCCTCTCTGAGTGTGTGCGCACGCGGTGCGAAGGGGCCAACGCAAAAAAAAAGAAGAAGAAGCGAAAACATCATTCAATGGCGCGCCGATACGATGACAAGGAATCAGGAGTGTGGAACCAATTTTTTCGCATTACTCCTTGTTGCTTGTCAGGGGGGAATAAAAGAAAGAAAAATAGAAGGTACAGAAGCACAGGAAGCAACGAATTTTGTTCACCGAATCGAGATGCAAAAAGAAAAAGCAACTTGGGAGTAAATCCACGACAACGGCCGCAACACACACCAAGTACGCACCTTTTCTTGGCGTTTGAATTTTTCTGTTCTCGCTAGCATTTCTGCGCGTGCTGTCGCTGGTGTGTGTGTGTGTGCATGTGATCGATTTTCTTTCACGCATCGTGATATTTTTGTTTGTTTCCCTCTCGAGTAGGTGAGTCGGGCAAGAGCACCATCGTTAGACGCTGAAGCGCGCCGTGTACGGCGTGTACTGTCCCTCCGCCAGAATGTAGATCACCACCATCATCATCAGCGAGCTCGCGCGGGGAAAGGACGGATGCATCGCGATGACGAACGTGGAGCGGCTACCACCGCCGGGGATCTGGATCTGCTGCGGCCAGCGCATGGTCGGCACCGTCTTGGCACTGTCGGGACCGCTGGCAAAGAGGTCCTCCTGGCGGAGCTCCACGCCGCCAACGGTCACCTGGAAGTCGGCGTTGTTGACAATGGTCAGCTCCGTACCGCGTGTGGGGTTCTTGCCGTCGAGATAAATGTCGATGGGGCAACCACGCGCCAGGAGCGGCGTGCCAGGGAACCCGGAGAACGGGATCTCCTCCAGAGACGGCGGGCGGCGGTCGAAGCGCGGAACCGGCGGACCTTGCTGCTGCTGCTGCTGCTGCTGCTGTTGCTGCTGCGGATTCTGCGCCTGCTGCTGGGGACGTTTTTGCTGCTCCATTTGCTGCAGCTGCTGCTGCGCGTAGTCGGGGCTCTGCTGTTGTTGCTGTTGCTGTTGCTGGTGCTGCTGCTGGCCGTATTGCAGAGGGGGCTGCGCCGACAGCGGCTGCTGTTGCGGCTGAGGCTGAGAGTACTGCTGTTGTTGAGGCTGCTGCTGCTGCTGCTGCGGCTGCTGTTGCGGCGTCTGGGGCGACTGCGGGGAGGGGTACTGCACGGGGTGCGGGGGCTGCTGAGGCTGGCCGTACTGCGGTTGACCGTACGACGGCTGCTGCGCGGCCGGCTGGGACGGCTGGGACGGCTGGGTGGGCACAGCGGGCTCCCCCCTGGGGCTCTGCGTGGTGGGCAGGTGCTGCGCCGATGGCGACGACGGCGGCTGAGCGGAGCCCATCGAGTTGGTCGACCGGTTCAAACTCACGCGCGTCTCCGGCAGCTCCAGCGGCGCCGCACCGTGCGAGGCCGCCGGCATCCCCGCGGTGTTCGCACTCGTGGGCAGTGGCGGCACGCTCATCGGGAACGCCACCGGCGACGCGCTCGGCTCGCGCGGCTGCACCGGGGAGATTGGCGGTGGCGCGGCCGCGAAGGGGTCGAAGGGATCCACCGTCTTGGCGGCGGGAGCCGGGGCGGACGCGGGAGCAGTGACCGGGGCAGGGCCGGGTGCCGGCGCTCCCCAGACCGGGGCGACGGTCGAGGCCTTCGGGGCGGAGTAGGTCGCGGCGTCGAACG
Source organism: Wallacemonas sp. Wsd (assembly GCA_030849645.1). NCBI lineage: Eukaryota > Euglenozoa > Kinetoplastea > Trypanosomatida > Trypanosomatidae > Wallacemonas > Wallacemonas sp. Wsd. The sequence goes on along the minus strand of JASANQ010001310.1, from coordinate 97,266 downwards.
GGGAGGCGGCCGGGGCCACGGACATGCTCTGCTGCGGCTGGATCTGCGGCTGCGGGGCGGGCGCGCCGAAGAGGTCGTCGAGGAAGTCACCGGCGGTGGCGGGCTTGGCCGGCGCCGCCGCTGCAGCCCCAGAACCACCGGCCGGAGCCGTGGTGGTGGCGGCACCGGTGGAGGGGGCGGCGTTTACCGGCGGCAGGTTGGCGGGCTTGCGCTTGTTCTCCTTGACGAACGCGAGCTCCTTCGGGACCTCGTGCATGAAGCCCGTCTCCACACCGGCCGGGTAGGGCTCGTACTGGAGGCGGTTGAGGGAGAGGATGACCTGGCGGAGCTCCTCGGTGCCGGCCTCGGCATCGTAGAGCTTGGCCGCGAGCTTGTCCCAGCGATCGCCGTTGGCCGCAATGTCGCGGTCAGCGGGGCGGGCCGGGGCCTCGCCGGTCTGCTTGCGGACGTCGACGAGGGTGTTCTCGAGGTGCTGGATCTCGTCCAGCAGCTTCATGACGTCCTTGGTGACGTCGCGGTGACTCTGCAGCGCCTCCAGCTGGCGCATCTCGCCCTGCTTGCGCGACAGCTGGTCCTCGACCTCAGCGATCATGGCGCGCTGCTGCGGCGTCATCTTGTCCTCCTTGGAGACCGGACGCTGCGCGATGCCAGCCGTGTGGGCGGACTTCTCCTCAATCTCCGCGGCCTTCTCCTTCCAGTACTTGCTTTCGTTGAGCAGCGCCTTGGCGGCGACGGAGCCGGTGGCGACCTTGTCCTTGTCGGCGTACTGCGCCTCGTACTCGAGCTGCGCAATCTCGCGCTCGAGGACCTTGATGCGGTCCCTCATGTCGCGCTCGTCGGGGAAGAGAATCGACGTGCGCGCCGCAATCTCATTCGCCAGGTCCAGGTCCAGCTCCACCGCGTCCACCGAGCTCGGCAAAATACCGGCGTCAATCAGCGCATCCACCGCACGCGAAGGCAGCAGCGTCGTGCGCTTGCTGTCGTCAGCGCCTCCGGCCGCCGTCGCCGCGGGGCCGCCCGTGGTCGGCGACTTCCACGCGCCAGCCGAGGTCTGCGAGGGCGTGGTGGAGGCCGGGCGAGCGGGCTCCGCGGCCGGCGCCGAGCGCAGCGTCGGCACGGGCGTCCCGACGGGGTGCATGCGGAAGATGACGTCCAGGCGACCGGGGTGGCCGCCGACGCGGAACGAAATGCCCTTCTTCTCGCACATGGACTCCCCCGCGAGCACGCTGCACATGCCAGCGAGCGGGATCTCGAATCCAGTCAGCTTGGCCGGGTTCTTGCGGTTCGTGAAGTCGTAAATGCCGAAGCTCAGGCTCTTCTTGTCCTTCGGGGTGTTGAAGCCCACCTCGAACACGCGGGCCCGCTCAATGCCATCGACGTCGGAGAAGATGACCTCGTTGTTGCCACCGCACACGGAGGGCTCCGTGGCGAACTCGATGCCCTTGCGCGACATGAGCACCACGTACACCGCACCCTGGCGGCAAAAGTGTGCGTTAAGCCGCAGTGGACAGATCGAGATGCTGTAGAGCGGCATAGCGTGCAAGCCAAGGAAAGAATCAAAGAGAGGAACTGCGAAGAGCAATAGCAAGAAAAAAAGAGGGAGAGAAGAAGGGGGATAGAACTAAACAGGCAGGAGGCACTGAGAAAAAAAAAAGGATTGTGAGCGATAAACCACACACGTGACGCTAGATAACTTCGATAGCAACAATCAAGGAAAATTCTGATCCCACACAAGACACAAAGTGAGTGGAGCAACAAGGCGGTGGGAGAGAGAGACAGACAGTTGGGATAGGCAAACACAAAAATGTATTGAACATGGGAATGAACGTGTGAGCGAACCGTGAGTTTGGGAATCATTGTCGGAGAGGCTCGTCATTCAGCGGGAAAGCATGACAAATCAGAGCACACCTGCGTTGAGCACATGTCTGCAAAGAGAACGATCGCAGTTCCCACTGGCTGGAGCGTGCGTCTCTGCCCAAAAGCAAACGAACATAAATGCGTCATCCCATCAACGAGAGCAGGTGCTGTCTTTCTCCGATGTGCTCCATTGTTGGACAGTCTGTAGTACAACAGAGTAGTGGCTGTTTTGGGGGGTTTATTGTTGGATGTGATAGAAACATTGCCGAGCTCACGGCTGAGAAGGCAAAAGAGGAAACGGGAAAAGTAAAGATACGCACAGAAAGGAAAAAAAAAAAAAGAACACCAGCAAAAAAAAAGAGTAAGAAAAAAAACATCACGACGTACGCACAAAGAACAGCGCGTAAGCTCTTGCAGGTGGCTCCACACACACGCGCGCACACACGCACACAGGCAGACACATGAAACAAAAAAATGACAGCGGTCACAGCAACAAAAAAAGAAAAGAAAAGAAAAGAAAAGGGAAGGTAAGAAAGGAAAAGAGGCAGGGGCGCGTTTGGTGAGATGTCGGCGTGTTTCTTCTATTGCTTTCATTTCACCCTTGAGTCATCTAGACATTAATTTAAGAATATGTGTGTATACCCGTGTTGACTAAGAAGGTGCTCTATGCTCCCACGAGAGGAGATGAGCACTGTGGCGTCTGCAACTTAAGGAGAAAAGAAGAGACACATGAGGCACCACTAACAAGAAGAAACAAGCGAAAAAAGAAAAAAAAACGGTGCTTGAACGGGAGAGAAAAAAAGGGAATTTTGTCTTGGCGTCTTGGATTTGGTTTGTGTTTTGCAAGCTGACCATCTCACGGAGAGGGAAAAAGCCGCACAAAGAAACGTAGAAAAAAAAAAAAAGAGTGTGGCTGTCGGTTTACGTATGCGTGTGTGAGCTTTAATGTGTCTTTTGTGCTGCGCGTAGCAGTCTTGGTTTGCTGAGGAAGCTACGTCTTTCTACTTGTGCGTGTCTTCATTTTTCCTCAAGTTGACGTGGTCAAGTTTTGTTTTGGAGAGTGCTTCAGGAAGTCAGTATAGAGCGAGAGAAAGAGAGAGATGGTGCAACGGAAAAGAAAGGAAGAAAAGTAAAGATCAAGGTGGGGAGCGAGCAAGCGCAGGCAAAAAAAAAACCCAGAAAAAACTAGCGCCGCGAACAACAAATTTGCGCACAACAGGGACACATGAATGCCATGCATCTACCAAGTTGACGCACGCGCAAAAGAGAGACGCCCGCTGAACTGACCGCCACTTCACCCACCTGATTATTCTCTGCCCACGCTGCGCACGTTTCACCTTGCTCTTTTTTTTCTTCTTCTTTTACAGCATGTTGTGGGCCTCTTCCACACTGTACAAGAAGTCGCGCGTGGTATCGACAAACTCGAGCTTCTGCCGCATGAAGAGGAAGTGGTCGGCGCCGTGCACCTTGACAATATTTGGCGTGTGGAAGTAGTAGGTGGTGTCGGCCACCGCCTCCGGCTCAAAGTACGCGGAGTGCTCTCCGTACAAAAAGAGCGTGGGGAACTCGGTGATCTTCGTCGGCCGCTCCCAAATGTAGCGGTTCTCCGCGAGGCGCTTCGTGTTGGCCACGCGCAGGGACTGCTTGATCTGCACCATGCAGTCCAGGCCACCGTGGTCCCAAATGAGAAACGGTAGACCGCCGATGATTTCATCGAGACCAATGCGCCAGCGGGCACGGCCGTCCTCGAAGTCCAAATTGCTCACGTGGTAGCGGGTCTGGTAGAGCGTCTTCTGGTTGAACAGCTCGGGATCACCGTGCTCCATCAACCACTTCTCGGCGTCGCGCGAGCTGTGAATCTCGCCGAGGGGCAGGTGCTTCAGAAACTGAATCGTGCGGATCGTCTGATTGAACGAGAGCGGCCGCTCGTGCGGAGACATGTCGATCGTGACGCTGCCGAGCACGTTGTAGTACGGGTTCGTGAAGTAGTTGTTCGACAGCTCCGGCGCATCGGGGCCCTTCATGATCTTGGCGTTCCAGATGCGAATGTGCTCGCGCCAGATCCAGTGCATCATCGCCATGGCGCCCATGCTGTGGCCGACGAGCACAATCGGCATCGGGCCCTTGGTCAAGCTGCCCAGCGGTGGCAGATCGCTGCGGGAGAGGGAGAGCTCGGTCGCTTCGTCCAGGTCCTCGAGACTCACGTTGTTGTGGTAGGCAACGGCGCGGCGCAGCAGGTAGACACCGAGGTCGTCGGCGAGATCGTCGAGGTCCATGCGGGAGTCGTGGAAACTGTCGCCGTGGTTGCGCCAGTCAAAGGCACACACCGGGTACACGCGTGGCGGTGCCGGCGCGTGCACCAGGGGCTCTCGGGCAGACTTGGGCAGAATCAACGGCTCCACCGTCGCGCGCTTCATCTTCTGCTCGACCTTGAGGCGGCCCTCCGTTTCGATGCCCGCCAGCGTCGTCGCGACAGACGTGAAGTTCTTCTTGGAGCCAAAGAGACCGTGCAGGAAAACTAGATTCACCGGGGACACATTGGCGGGCATGATTTGGCCATTAAACAGTGCGAGGGGGTTCGCAGGCGGCTTGTAGAACATCGAGCTCAGGTGCCCGACCTTTCCAACCTCACGCACCATAATTGCAGGGAGACGGGGGAGTGGAGGGGAGAAAAGAAAAGAAAAAAAAGAAGAAACAAAGAAAGAAAAAGAGAGAGAGTTGTAGTTGATACGGAGACCTGTTTTGTTCGGTGTTGGGTTTTGGTTTCTGTGGTTTTGGGAACTGTGCTTAGGTAAGAACAAAAAAAAAAAAGGAAGGAGGAGGAGCAAGAAAGGGACCTTTTCTTGATCTCAATGACTGTAATGACAACAAAGATGCACCCGCACGACACAAATCAGGCAAGAATATACACTTGTTCCACTTGCTACGCACACGTTCGCGAACAGAAGAAAACAGCAACAGCAAATGAAAGAGGTCAGAAAAAGGAGAGCGAGAGAGACGGATCAGTGGAAAGGTCAGCTATTCTAGGCGCATCATCATCAACGGCAACAAGACCGTTACTGTTTTCCTGTGTCGGTGTGTCTGTGGTGGAGTGGAAGTACCCATACCACATGGCATCACCAGTGATAGTCATCCGTGCGAGGATAGCTGTCGTCACAGATGTGCAAAGAAAAAAAATGTCATGGTAGTGTCGTCCTTTTAGAAAAATCCTGTCTTTTTTTTTTAGAGCGAACGGCTTCCTCTCTTTAACAACAACAAACGCACCGCTAGTCAAATCACATTAAAACGCTCTCAGAGAAGATGTATCCATTCCATCTCGTTCGGAGAGACTCTCATGCCCGTATTATTACGGGCCTTAGTCATCGCTGTTCGCCGCCTTGAGCGCGAGCAGGCGGTTACGCATGGCCAACTTGCGCGCCTCCAGCTCCGACATGGCGTTGTCGGGCTGCGGCGACTCGTTCAACGAGGCCGGGGGTGGCGAGGACGCCGTGGAGGGCACGCTCGGGGCCGCCTCCTTCTCCAGCCGAGCCGTCACCTCCCCACCGCCGGGCTGGGCGGCCTTGCCCTCGCGGTCGTCGTCGTCGTCATCCGCGTCTCCGTCCTCACGCGGGCGCTTCTTCACGTGGCGGCGCCAGACGTCTTGCTGGTCCTCCTCCTTCTGGCGCTGGCGCTGCACGAGCTCCATGAACGTCACGCCGGCGACAGGCTCGATGTAGCCCTTGAGCAGGCCGGAGAGGTGCGTGGCGGAGCCGGGCACAGTCTCCGACGCTGCCATCAGCGGCGGCGCCACGGCCATGGCCCAGTGCAGTCGCACGTGCATCGTCGCCGAGTCCGTCGAGAGCGCCGAGGCCGACTCGCTCACGGGCTTGTAGCTGCCGACGGAGAAGCGCGTCCCTTGTACGCAGCCGAGTGCGCGCGTCAGGCTGTCGTCCTTGAGCCGCGCCAGCGACGAGTACAGCCACACGTACGTGCCACGCCGCTCTCGCACGCGGAAAATAGCTGCCTCTGCGGCGGCACTCGGGGTCGGCGACGACGCGGATGACGGTGTGGACTCTGGTGCCTGCGAAGCCTCCGCGGTGGGCGGGGCGGGCATCACCGGGCTTGGGCTTGGCGTGGCCGCCGCGAGCAGCGCCGCTGCCCCGCTCGCCTTGCTCGTCTTGCGCGCGCCGAAGAAGCTCGCGGCCGCGGTGCCGATGGTGGACGGCGCCGAGGTCGGGGCCACGCTCGCGGCGGCCGCAGCGGATGCAGACCGTTGCGTGCTGCGCTGGGCCCGCAGTGTCGCGAGCTCCGTCTCCGCGGCGGCGAGCGGCCAGTAGGCGGCGAAGATGATCTCGTTGGCCGGCATGTGGGCCGCCGCAGCTTCCTCGTCGGAGGGCTGGTACGGTCCGTTGATGAGGCACGCGTCGTGCGCCGCCGTTGGGGCGACGGCCGTCAGCGGCGCGGTGAACACTTTCTCCGAGGCGAACAGCTGGTAGCCCGAGAAGCGGGTGCGCTCCTCCTCGTTGAGCATGTTGCGCTTCTCCTCGCACCAGCCGGCAATGTGGCCCAGGTCGAGCTGCTCCACAGGCGCTTGTACGGCCTCCTCAATCTCGTTGTAGTGCGAGCGCAGCACACCCGGCAGGAGCTGTGCGCTGCCGCGTGGAATCAGCACGAGGAGCTGCACGAGCACATCGGTGGGCTTGCCGTGCGCCTGGCGTGCCGCGCTGCCCTCGGCCGCAGCGCCACTCGGTGGCAGACTGCCGCCCGCCTCATCGAGCAGCGCCAGCGCGGCGTCGGCCGCGTCCGGGCCGCCGCCGGGGGCGTTCGTCACGACCTCGCCACGATGACGGGCCCGCTTGGCACGCACCACCGTGGAGGCCACCGCGACGAGTCGCTCGTAGCTGAACATGCCGCAGTACTTCTTCAGGTAGTGCGTGGGTGGGGCGTCGGTGAAGGGGTAGTAGCAGCCCCAGTGCTCGACGACACCCGCGCTGTACTGCAACGCCCACTGCAGCATGGTCCAGTAGCTGTAGCACTTCAGCTCCATCTCCTTCTCACGGATGCGCTGGCGCTCCTTGAACTTGGGGTCCACGTCAAAGTCCCACGTGTCGGTGCCGCCGCCGCCGCGACCGGAGACGACGCGCAGGAGGCCGTCCGGGTTCTTGTCGGCACCGCCGCGCATGTTCGTCAGACAGTCCAGCAGGTAGCGTGCTGACGTGAACTGGATCTGGTTGGTCTCGGCGTCAACAATGGTGTGTCCGCGCGAGATGAAGTCGCTGGCGAGCAGCGAGAGCAGCGCGTCGAGCGCACCTTCTTGAATGCTGCCGCCCAGCGTGGGGAGAAAATCATTGCCGAAGAGGAGCATGACAAAGACGACATCGTGCAGAGAGCGCTCGAAAAAGGCGGCGGCGGCGACCTGGTCCGCTGAGAACCGGTCCTCCTGCGGCACCCAGTCGCCGAAGCCGAGAATGGTGAAGAGGCGCTGGCGGAAAATGTGGATGCTGAAGAAGGTCGACGAGAAGCTGTCGCGGCCCGGACGGACGTCGGTGTAGTTGTTGTGCACCGGTGCCCGCTGCTCCTTGCCGCCGACGGACGGCGGGGGCTCGTACCGCAAGACGTGCAGCCGCGGCTCGTGCAGAATGAGCGAGCTCACCGTGACGTCCGTGTCGGAGCTGCAAATGACGTGCGCAGTGTTCGGGTTGTAGTCGGGCTGCGCGCGCATGCGGCGGATGGCCTCGGAGATTTTGTTCTCGCCCTCGCCCGGTCGCAGCACGTCATCGACGACGATGGTGATGGGTCGGAAGAGCGCGTCCTCCTCGGTGGCGGGCGGCGGCTGGCTGTCGGCACTGGTGCTGGTCGGCGTGCCCGCGGTGCGGGAGACGGCCTCTTGGAAGCGCTTCGCGTTTATGCGCTCCGTCCGGCTGACGGCGTAGAAGTGCAGTGCCTCCGTCACCTTGGCCATAAAGCGGGTGCCCACGCTGATGCAGTTGCTGTCCCAGACCGTGTCCATGGAGCTGCCGTGGCTGCCGGCCGGGCCGCCGCTGCCGTGGTGCGTGCGGCGCGAGCTCTGCCGGCGACGACGCGTGCGCTGCTGCGACATCTTGCCCAGCGGTGAAATGCCATCGACGGCGAGGTACACGAGCGCCTCAGGCTGCACCACGTCGAAGATGATGTCGTCGAGGATGTCGAACAGCTTGCGCAGGACCTTGTCCTCGACGTCGTCGACGGACTCGAAGCGGCCGCCGCGGCTGGCGATGATCTGCGCGGACTGGTAGAGCAGCGAGTTGAGATCCACAAAGAGGTTGTCACCGCGACGGGCAGCGGCCGACGCCTCACCCTCGGCGGGCAAGAAGCACTCTGCGAAACGCCGACGGAGCCACGTGAGGAGAAGAGGAACACCCATGGTGGCACGCGCACACGACACGAGAACAACAACAACAACGAAAGAGACAGGGAAGTGCGAAGACGGGGAGAGGGGGGCACAAGAGTGCTATGTCACCAGGGAACACAGGGAAAGAGATAGATGAGGAAGGAGGGGGGAGAGAGAGATGCATGTTGCAGAGGGGGGGGGGGGGGAGAAGAGAAAAAAAAAAGTATGAAGTATGTGCGACGCACCCACGGGTGTACCGCGCATCCGGAGGCCCACCAACACGAATGACAGGTACGCGACAAGTGGAAGTGACAGTAGGCTTTGTTTACACTGTTTTTTTGATTAAAAAAGCACACCATTGGGGGAAGAAACATGGGTCAGGGCTCAATGGTTGCGAGCACCTGGTGGTATTTTACATGCGTCACTAGAATACATCCCATCCCTCACTCGCACCCACCCTCCTGCAGAGAACGGCCTCGTTGACAGTGAGCAGAGCGTCCTCAAAACTGCAGCGTTCGGACAATCGCCCCAATGGCGCTGTCCACGCGGGCAGACGGCCGCTGGTCGATGTTTGCGCGGCTCGACTCGGCACAGCGCAGCGCAGTATCGAGCAGCGCCTGCAGATCGGCGGGCAGTGCGCGCCGGACCTCCTCGGCGGCCGCGCGAACCTTGGTGCAGGCCGGCACGGTGTGCGTGAGAGACGCCACCACCGCCTCGTCGGCTGCGGCCTGCTCCGCGGACGTGCGCTGGCGCACGCGCAAAACGCGTGAAGAGGCAGCCGCCGCCGTCGCCGGGGTGGACGGCACGCCGATCGACGACCGCGCGTCCTTCTTGATCAGCTGCGATGGCAGGCTCGGCAGCACCAGACCCTTCGCGGGTGACGTGACCGCCGCTACCGCTACCGCTGTCGCTGCCCCTGCCGTCGGCGCACGCACACGCGGTCCTGTGGCGAACTCAATGGACTCGAGCTGTGGGCACTGCGCCGCATAGCGCAGCACCGCCGCACACTCCAACGGGCGCTCGAGATAGCAAGGGATGACGATCTGGTACACGGCGGGCGTCAGGTACGGCATCCTCACGCCGTGCGCCACCAACGTGCGGACCATGAAGCGGAAAAAACGCCAGTCGGTCCAGCCGCGGGCGAGGAAGAGATGCGCGCACTGGTGAACTCGGTGACGCTGCGTCTCCGGGTCGCTGAGGAGCGAGGGCGTCACGGACAGGATGCTCAGGAACCCACCCACGTCGTTTGGCGCGCGCGGCACCAGCAGCGAGAGCACGTTCGGCAGCGCGTACGCGTAGGCCTCGCGGAGGGCTTTGAAACCGGCACTCGGAGCCCCGGTCGGGCTGATGCCTGCCCAGAGATTGTCGTACGCGTCCGCGACCTCGTCGGCCGAATAGGAGGCGCCGGGACGCTGGGCGGCGGCGACCTGTGCTGCAAATGCGTCGACATCGGCGCCGACGCGGTCCAGGAGAAACGCCTGACCGGCCAGGCGGACGGCGGCGTTCGCATTGTCGCAGACGGCCTCGAGCGTGTGCGTCCAGAAGAACATCGCGACGCCGTTTGTCGCCCGCTCCTTGGTCGGGGCGTACGCGCGCAGACCAAACGCGTAGACAGTTTTGAAAAACGCCACGTCGTAGGTGCTCTGCGCCACCGCTACAAGCAGGGCCGTGAAGAAGAGCTCGCCGTAGCTTATGGTGCAACCGAGTGTGAAGGAGGCCGGGGCGGCAATGGTGACCCCGGGCCCCCAGCTCCCAGAGCGGCTTTGCTGTGCCATGTACGCCTCAAGTCGGTCGAGAAACTGGGTCACCTTCTCCTCGCCGCCCGCGGTGCTCTGCTCGAACAGGAACTCGAGCGTCAGCGCCAGGGCTGTGCTGAAGGTGCGCACGCTGAGCACCGCCGGCGGCTCTGCCACGGTGGCGGTCGCGTACGCGGTCACCGAGGGCGGCGTCCCACCGTACGCCGGGCCGTGGCTGTCCTCGGGCGCCGCGCGCGAGCTCGGGTCAGTGCGGCTCGGCGCTCTTGTCGGGATCGGCGCGGAGGACTTGGCGATGCGATCCTCGCTGAGCGCCACCACCGGCGGCCGGTACGGGGTCTGCGCGGGCTCGCTGCGGGGGCGGTGCGGGCGCGTAAGGGGCTGGGCGTGCTGCAGCTGAACGCGCGCGCGCTCCTGCACGGCGTCCCAGAAGGCGCAGATCTGGCTGGCAAAGGCGTCGCATAAAATTTCCACCGCCTCCTCCCAGACGCCGAGGTACAAGCTGCCCAGACACACCATGTAGATGAGCGCGACGGACTGGTTCGAGCGCAGCCACTCGATGCGGTAAAAGTCGCGGACGGAGCCGACCTGCATGCCCTGCACGCTGCCAAGACGCGGGTCCTGCGGGCACAGCACGCCGAGCAGCGCACCGAGGGCGAAGAAGACGGCACTAAAAGGTCGCAGGCTCACCTCAATCTCGCCGTGAGAGCCGTCCCGTGCATCGCGAGGCCGCGTGTCACGCACGGAGTCCAAAAAGGTGCGCGGCGGGGCGTGCGCCGCGTCCGCCATGCGCCACTGAAAGACGTTGAACTGCAGCGACATGCGCATCACTCGGCGGGCGTCCGCGTTCATGGTGGGGAGAAAGTGACGAAGCGGCTGCCAGGCGTGAGCCTCACCGCCCGCACTCAAGTAGTGCAGCGCGCTGGCCTGCAGCCGCCCCATCATGCACGCGCGCGGCTTGAGCGGGAGCTGGTCAAAGAAGACCGCCGTCGACGCCTCGTAGAACTCCAGAGTAGACAGCTGGTTGCGCACGCCCTTCAGTTCGAGCTCAAAGGCACACACAGTCTCAATGCCGGTGTAGTCGACCACGGTCTGGCGGGCACGGAACGGCATGGAGCTGCTGCGGTGCACTGCGTCCACACGGCAGACCTGCGCCCACACCTCCTCCATCGCGGTGCGCGAGCGGGCCAGCTTGGGAACGCCGACAGCGGCGAAGCGTGTGGGGACGACGCGCAGTGTGCGCTCCTGCAGCGGCGTCAACCGGGTGAAGTGCGTCCGCTGCTGGTAGCGCCAGCGACGGGCCTCGTGGATGAGAAGCGGAGTGACGTGCTCCATCACCAAGGTGCGCACCTCGTGGCAGGCGCGGCGCAGCGTGTCGGCGTCGAGCGCGGACTCGAAGCAGCGGCGGCCGGGGAGACCGAAAAAGTAGAGAATGGTCGGATAGCCCGGGGCACCGCGGAAGACGCGCACGACCTCCTGTGCCCCGTACGGACGCGACAGGGAGCTCGCGAAGGCAGACGACGAGGCCGAGGGCGGCGCCGACACGGAGGCTGGGGCGGGCAGGCTGGTGGATGAGGGCCGCCGCAACAGCGACACAGCCATGTTCTCGTCCGCCCCGCCGAAGCGGTCGTCGAGCTTGTAGAAGCCGAGCTCCACGGCCCTCGCCAGTGACTCGGGCAGGCGTGCGTACGTCGCGGACGGCGCGGTGTCGTGCACAATGACAATGTCGAACTGGCGACCGCCGGACGCTTCCAGCAAGGACGGCAGAGGCGCTCGAAAAGACGCGGTCGGGTCGCGGCACATGGCAAACAACTCCATCGGGGCATCCGCCACCGTGCGGACCGACGCGGACGACGTGTGGCTGTCGCGGGCGGCCGTCGTGGTGCTGTCCTCAGGCGGCCTGTCAGTCCGTCGACTCGGTGCCGCACTGGAGAGAATCTGGCGCGTCGAGGACGGGGACTCGGTGGTGGTCGTCGTCGTGACGCGACGCTGCACGTAGAGGGGCACCGCGGCCCATGGCAGCCGCGCGCTGCTGCCTTCGACCGCAGAGGACAAGAGGCGCGGCGACGGCGGTGGGCTGGTGAGGTCTTCCTCGAGAATGACGGCGAGGTTCGCCTCCTGCTCATTGGGGCTGCACGCATCGACGTACTCTGCGCGGAGCGAGTTCGCTGCGCTCTGCGCGTCCTCGTCGTCGGAGAGCAGTGAGCTCCCCTGTACGCGTTCGGCCCGACGCTCCAGGTAGGCGCACTCCTGCTCCACTGTCGTCAGGGGAAGCGCCGAAGCGCAGAGCGCCATGACGTGGTCAAGGCACAGAGACGTAGCGCGGTCCGCGACCATCGGAGAGGTCGTGGCGCTGCTCTCCGCGGACTGTCGCGTCTCCAGCCCCACGTCGACGAGCGTCTCGAGGTTGTCGGCCAGACAGGGCACCTCGTCGGCGCCGTCCACGTCCACACGCAGGCGCGTCGCCTCGTCGTCGTGGCACACCGTCCTCACCGCCCCAGCGCGTGTCCAGGCCGGCCGCGTTTCGCTGCCGTCCGGGGTGTCGGCGCGGCACAACGGCGTTGTGCTGCGCACGTAGAGCGCCGTGAGCTCCATCCAGCGCAGCTCCGGCCCGCACCAGGAGCGCGCCACATCGCCCGACGGCACCATTGCACGCAGCGTGTGTGGCAACTGCACGTCCAACGCGGCAAACACCACAAAGGGCAGCTGCCCCGAGGCGAGTGCATGGGCCATAGCCGGGCCCAGCAGCGGCGGCGACGGGGCGGGGTGGGATGGAAGGGTGCTGACCTCGGCCTGCGCACACGGCAGCCAGGCGCGGCGCAAGAAGTTTGTCCAGCGGGCCACGGTGGAGCCGCCGAGTGCGGGGTTCAGCAGCACACTCGGAATGATGAGCCCGTTGCCGACCGCCGCCGCTGTGAAGAGCCGGTGACTGGGCTTCACACGCCCCATCTGCGATGCCTCCGTGAGGTGGCTACGGCTGAAGATCTCTACCAGCCCGTTGTACGTGTGCACGTCCTCGCGGAAGTAGTGCGTCGGGCCAAAGCACCACGGGTTACGCGGCTGCACGAGCGGCACAGCGGTCACCTTGGTGGTAGAGGCCTCTGCGGTAGGTACGGTACCAGGAGAGCCGCCGGGACGGGTTGCTCTGCGGAGAGATGCGCTCGTCTCACCCTCACGCGCCGCAGCGTGCGCTGCCTCCCAGTCGTACCAGGAGTTCGCCTGCGACTTGTCCGTCGACGTGCCGTGGAATGGCGTCTTCATCGGCTCCGCACCGCTGGCGGCACCGACCGCCTCAGAAGGGCCATCCGCTGCCGTATCGTTGGTGACCATGGTGTCCATGAGTGCTGCGCACACCCACGACGCCGTGCCTGAGCAGCTCACCGTGCTGACCGTGTCGATGAGCTTCACGCCATTGGTGCCGGTCTGCGTAGAGCACGCGTGCAGCGGTGCGGAGAGGCCATCGAGGAAGGCGACGCACGAGAGCGGCGTGTCCCAGTTGCTGGCGCCGCCGAGGCAGACGCCAATGCGCGGGAACGGCTCCTCCGCGTCGAGCGGATCACCGCCAAGAAGGCGGGCGAGCGCGGCCCGGCAATTCTGCGTGCGCTGCAGAGTATTCTCCGCCTCCAAGCGCTGCCAGTCCTCTCCGCTGCCGGCGGGATCGGCAGCCGCGTGAGACATTGGGGAATGCGCACTCGGCAGCAGCCAATGGGGGGGGGGGGGGAGAGAGAGAGGGAAGGAAGAGAATCCTCAGGGAAGAGGGGAAAACAAACAAACAACAACAAAAAAAGTGGTGACAAGGTGAGCAAACAGAAACAAGGCAGCCACTTCACCGAACGTACTCGCACATCACAGGTAACGGCGCATCCACCACGAAGGAGAGCAACGACAGGAGAGGAGGAAGTTCAGGTGTGTGCGTGTGAGAATGAAATGGATGTACACGATTCAATCGCGGGAGCGAAAAGAGACACACGAACTCTTCACGTTCATATCCAGCTGGCAGCGGGTGGCAAAAAGAAAAAAAAACACCACCTTGTGTATGGAGTACGCTCTTGTCCCCGTTTGGCTGCGGCTAGTCGTGGGCGGTACACATCTGTGCGGACATATTTGGCGGGCGTTTGCGGTTGTTGTCCAACAAGAACAAAAACAATAACAAGAAAGAGAGAGAACCGTGTGATTACATTGCGTGTCATCCATCGTGCGTGCTTCATCGCGCACCTCATTGTAGGACGGCGGCCACGTCGCGCAGCGTCACGATGCCGTCACCGTCCACGTCGCACTCGGCGAGCGCCGTCTGCAGCTCAGCGGGGTACATCATCGCCAACTGGCGCACCGTCGGGTCGTTCGCCAAGACCTGCTCGTCGTAAATCAGTCCACGCAGGGTGGTGACAAGGTCGAGCTCCGACAGGACACCGTCGTGATCGGCGTCCACACGCTCAAAGACGGCATCGAGAAGGGCCTCGCGCGTCGCCGGCGTTTGGTCCTCCGGCACGAGCGGCAGCTGCAGGACGTGCAGGAACTCCGGGAACGTCAGGCCGTCTTCTTGGCCAGCGCGCTGCGTCCGCACGGCGGGTCGTCCAGCACGCGGGTCCGTCGCCTCCCCGTCCACCGCGGAGGGGCTTCGGCTCAGCTTCGAGCGGCCGCTGCTCTTGGCCTCACGCGGCGACCGTGCCGTCGCGGTGCGGGAGCTCGTCATGGACCCCGCCCGTGAGCGCCGTCCACCGCGTGAGGCCGCCTCCTGGCTCTGCTGCTGCTGCTGGAGCTGCCACTGCCGCTCCTGCGCGGCCATCGCCTCCTCCTCGTGTGCGGCGCGGTAGAGCGTCGCGAGCAACGGGACATTGCCGTGTACCGCGTCGATGAGGTCGGCCACCTCGAGGCGAGGCAGCGGGCAGCCCATGTGCGTGAGGGCCGCCTCAAGGGCCATGACACCGATGCGCTCGTGGCCCTCCCATGGCACCGTGTACGTGAGCGGCACCGACGCGCAGGCCTCGAGACGATGCCCCACCGGCACGCTCTGGTCGGGCGTCTGCGCCTCCAAACAGGCCGCGTTGTTGTTGTCGTCGCCGAGCACGACGGTGGCGACCGCGGGCGTGCGCGTGGGTGGTGCGGTGGGCTCGGCGTCATCGGTCAAGCTCAGCCGCCGCTGCACCGGCGACGGCGAGGACTGCAGAGCGGGAACAGGTGAGCTCGGCTCGGGGCTAGACGGGTCTGCCACGGCCCGCTGCGGTGAGCCGTCTCGCGCACGGTAGCTGTCGAAGACGCCTCGTGCGGCGACAACCATGTCGTACGACAGAAAAAAACGCTCTGCCAAGTCGCGCAGATAGGCCACGCGGTCTGCGTCCTTCATGGTTGCGCTGCGGAGAAGAACACTAAACTGTGTAGTAATCGTGAGAGAGAGAGGGAGGTATGAAAAGGTGCGAAGTACAATGACACCGCTTGACCTCTTTGCATGCGAAACGAGAATAACGAAAATCAAAAAGAATCCTACGGCACAGGCACACGGAGGCGAAGAGGTAAAGAGTGAAGGTTTACATGCGGAGATAGCTATCGGGGTAGATGACGGCACACACACACAGGCCACGATGACAGAGTGGAGTACATGCTTTCGATAGCAGAGGTGCACCGGATGTTACCATGGCGGCGAAACAGAGTTAACACAGCCACCTGTCGCAGTGCGGAGAGATGCATGTACATCTCGCCGAGGCAGGAGGCAATATGCAAACGCCGTGTGAGCGAAATGGAAGCGGTAGACGCACCAAACAGCCTCGCTCTTGTCGCTGTGGTGCTGTCGTAAGATCGCCCACTCGTTCACGGCGATGCCAACGAATACATAGAAACTGTTTGTCTACTTGACGATATAAAAACAGAGAGGCAGATAGACGGTTGTCACATCTCGGCTCTTCTGAGCAAACCTTCTCCCATACGAGAACAATGCTTGTACACAGACGTTCGAAGAGAGAGAGAGAGAGAGAACAAACAAGGAAAATACGAGAGTGGTGGTTTAAAATCCGGGGTACGCGCTCAGGAGGTGGGAGAAAAAGACGAGAAAGATTGACGTCCCGCACTTTTTTTCTGCACTTGGTATTTCTTACGTTGAACAAGTAACACCCCCAAATGGTGCCTGACGACAATATATCAAGCACACATATGCACGTGAAAACAAGAAGAAAAAACACGTCTTACTTAGAACAAAGGAGGAACGGGGATAAAACCAAAACCTCTTTACCCAGTGACCAGACACATTGTGCACGTGGACGGTATCAACGCAGGCCCAACATACAGGTGGTCGCATCGCGTACCAATCCAAGGCACGAGACAGTAAAGCATGGTTGCGCTAGGTCAGGGGAAAAAAAAACAGATGGAGGACGGCGGCCCTGGTAAAGAAACAGGCTTCGGAAAGAAAGTGACGAAAACAAAGAAAAAAAAACGTGGGGTAAACGGGAGCCAATTCACAGACGACCGAGCGTGCTGTCGGCGTGAGTTAGTTCACTGGGAAATATGTGCTCTGCATTTTGGGCCTCACCTCGACGATAGTGTACCGGACGGCGCGAGTAATTTATCTTTTGGCAATATTAAGAGTTGGCAGTAGGTTGGGTGGCAGTGCAGAAAACAAAACGAGACAGGTCACAGGGAACACTCGATGGAACAGACGCGCACAACACCGATGACAGTCACTCAATAAGTCTGAGAGCATTAATTGTTAAATCGCTAAGCGTGCAAAGGAAACGTTCGTTGCCCGCAGTGCTTCGTCATGCACTGCTGTTACCGAGGGAAAGCGACATTAAGTGGGAGACTGGTCCTAGTCTGAGCGCGGAAAAAAACAACAACAAAAAAAGACAACAACCAAGCAGAGGAGCCGTAACGAATAACAGAAACGAGAAGACACCAGGACCCGCTTATATATATATATATATATATATAGACGTTCTCTTGTGCGCTGCCTTTCGGATGCTGCCACGCTCTACGATATAGTGGGTCAGCCACAGCAAATGAAAATAATCAAGCAAAAAGACCGCAACAATCCCGTTCGTCAAAACACAACAAAAGCACGCGAAACAAACCGATGTTGTTCCTGTGGTGTTCAAACACACTTCATGGGTAGCATGCATGGTTTCCAACGTGCGGTAATCAATGCTCGTACCTATCAGTGTGATTGTGTGTGTGCGTGCATTGTGTCTAGTAGCCGAATGCGTGTCTGCCCTGAGTACATGGAGCCCAGTGTCAGATCACAGTCGGCACAAACACCAAACGCACACGCACACACGCATACGCACACGCACCAAACGACATCAAGAGGAACCAGAGAAAAAAAAAACAGTGGTGCGAGGAAGTAGTCGTTACTCCACAGACGTCCTCTCACTTGTCTATCTCTCTTTCTTCGTTTTTTTTTTTGTTTGGCGCGTTACACCATGTAACTCCTAAAGCACGGCATTCGATCAGTGGAGCAACAAAAACAAAAACAACACTCACGAGAAAGCAAGAAACAAAAAAGGGGGAAGGGGCGTGATGGAGTGATGGAACATCAACATGGAAATTAGCTACTAAAAAAAAAACTAACTGGGCAAAAGCCAACAAGTACATCAGACACAGCAATCTCCACAAAAAAAAAGTCAGCGGCACAATGGGAAAACAGAAACACAAAAGCAATGTGCGTTATTCCGCGGCGGCGAAAATGGCCGCACATGAAAAAAAAAAAAAAAGAGAGAGCGTGGAAGACGTCGAAGCATCTTACTTACTTAACCTCTTGCTTACTTGACCCAGTCCGCTTGCTGGCGGAGAAGCTCCTGCACAACGGTTGGATTCACGAGCGTGGACAGATCGCCAAGAGCAGATACATCGTGGGCGGCGATCTTGCGCAAGACGCGACGCACAATCTTGCCAGAGCGCGTCTTGGGCAAGCCGGTGTTGGCGGTCTGCATCGAATCGGGGGTGGCGAGCGGCCCGATAATGGAGCGCACGTTTGACTTGACCTCGTTCATGAGCTCCTTCGTCACCTGCACGTCGTCGCGGAACGTAATAAAGACATAGATACCCTCGCCCTTAATCTCGTGGGGCACACCGACCACGGCGCTCTCGATCACGGCAGGGTGGGAGTTCACGGCGTCCTCGACCTCGCTGGTACCGATGCGATGGCCGCTCACGTTCAGCACATCATCGACGCGACCGGTGATCCAAATGTAGCCGTCCGCATCCCTCTCGGCGCCGTCGCCGGTGATGTAAAAACCGTCAATGTTGAAGTACGTCTTCTCGTAGCGATCGTGGTCGCCGGCAATCGTGCGGACCATGCCCGGCCAAGGTGTGCTGATGGCGAGCAGTCCGTTTGCAACGCCTTCCAGCGGCTTCAGCGTGGCGGGGTCGAGAATGGCGGGGACGATACCGAAGAAGGGCAGCGTGGCGGAGCCGGGCTTCTGAGGCGTGCAGCCGGGCAGCGGAGTGATCATGTGGCCGCCCGTCTCAGTCTGCCACCAGGTGTCGACAATGTCCGCGTGACCGCCGCCGACAACCTCGTGGTACCACTTCCACGCCTCCACATTGATGGGCTCGCCGACGGAGCCGAGGATGCGCAACGAGGAGAGATCGCACTTCTCGACGGGGGCGTTGCCGTACTGCATCAGAGAGCGGATCGCCGTGGGGGCAGTGTAGAAGATGGAGACCCTGTACTTCTCCACGAGCTCCCACCAGCGTGAAGCGGTCGGGTACGTGGGGAGGCCTTCAAAGAGCACGCTGGTCGCGCAGTTGAGCATGGGGCCGTACACGACGTAGCTGTGGCCCGTGATCCAGCCAATGTCGGCGGTGCACATGTACACGTCGTCCGGGTGGTAGTCGAAGGTGTAGCGGAAGGTCGTGCCGGCGTACACCATGTAGCCGCCGGTGGTGTGGACAATGGCCTTGGGCTTGCCCGTGCTGCCGCTCGTGTAGAGCAGGAACAACGGGTCCTCGGCGGCCATCCACTCAATCTCGCAGCTGCGGTGCTGCTCCTCGGTCAGCTTCGTGAGCGCGTCACTGTACCACGTATCGCGGCCCGCCTGCATCGTGCAGTGCTCCTGGTTCATGTTGGCGAAGACCAGGCACTGCGATGTGTGGTTCTCGGCCGCACAGAGCGCCAGGGCCTCGTCCACGATGCACTTGAGCGGGATAGGCTTGGTTCCACGAGAGGAGGCGTCGGCCGTCACCACCACGTCCGCCTGCGCATCCAGAATGCGGGCAGCGAGGGACTGCGCCGAGAAGCCGGCGAACACCACCGTGACGACGGCACCAATACGCGCACAGGCCAGCATCGTCACCGCGGCGAAGGGAATCATCGGAAGGTAGACCACCACGCGGTCGCCCTTCTTGACGCCGTACTGGGATTTGAGCACATTGGCGACGCGCACCACGTCGGTGTACATGTCGGAGTAGGTCAGAATGCTGGCGTGGCAGGCTTCGTTTCCTTCCGCGTAGAAACAGACCCGGCCGCCATTGGTTTCCAGGTGGCGATCGAGTGCGTTGTAGCAGACGTTGGTGACGCCGCCCTCGAACCACTTGACTTCGATAGGGCCCTTGCTCTTGTGGAAGTTGTAGGACTTCACGTGGTCGTCGTTGGCCCACGTCTCCTTCCAGTAAAAGTTCTGCTTGGCGACGGTGCTCCAGTAGCGGTCGTTGTTCTCGACGGACTCGCGGTAGAGCTTCTTGCGGTCCTCCAGAGAGGGACCGACGTAGGAGGAGGACTGGTTGGCCCGGACAGGCTCCACAACGGTTTCGATGCGGTTCTCAAGGGAGCTCATCGTGAACTTGTGTGAGCGTGGTGGATGAGAAGCGGAGGTGTGGAAAGGAAGCTGTCGAGGAAAGAGCGAACGGGTGCGGTGTACGTTCTGGCGGGGAAATTGCTAGCTACTGAGGGAGAGAGAGAGAGAGATGGGAAAGCGAGTTGCTGGACATGCACATCAACAAAGGGGGAAAAAAGCAAAGGAAAGGAAAGGAAAGGAAAGGAGGGAGAATGGATGTGAGGAAGTATGAAGTGACGTTGAGCATTGTAAGGAGAAGGGATATCATCGAGGCAGGTATGAGGAAACTGCAGTGAGGAGGGAAGATTGCAAGGGGACTAAAAGCTGGTTTTAGCAAAGAGTGGCGAAGGAAAGAGTCAGCAGCGAATGAAAGACGTGTCTCCTCTCTGCTTTGCCAGAAGAGTAGACCCAACAAGATCAACAGCAGAAAAGGGAAGAGAACAAGAAGTTGGTGAAAAACAGCGTCACAAACCGCGTGGCCGGCGACCGCCGCCAGCCGACCTGACATGACTGGACTTGCCGCTGCGACTGCGCGGTGTGTGCGCGAAGCCTGGCCAGTCGTCGAGGCCGTAGCTGCCACCGCCGTCGCCACCACCACTCGGCCGGCCCGCAGTGCGTGGTGCCGCCAACTTCCCGCGGCCAACGAGAAACGCCTCGTCGCTGTGCAGACGGCTTGCCGGCGGCTTCATGACGACCGCCTTGGTGAAGTTGCGCTCGACCGTCTCGTACAGCTTCTCAAATGTACTGCGGCTCCCCAGCACCTTGCACACAAAGTGTCCGTTCACCTTGAGAAACGGGATCGAGAAGTGCAAGGCGTCGAGGTTCAGCACAGCGATGCGGTGGCGGTCGGCGGCACCGCCCATGCGATTGGGGCACATGTCCGACGTCACCACATCAACAACGGCGAGCGCATCGCCGGTGGCGCCTGAAGCTACGGAGGAGGGCCGGTCCTGCGCGTAGGCCTGCAGATGGCGGCGTAGCTCCGTCTTGACGGCATCCTCGTTAAAGTCGCCCTGGAGGATGGTCGCGTTGGTCAGCGTGGCCTTCACATTGAGGAGGTCGAGGCCAAAGATGTGGCAGGCGTCACCCGCACGCTCGCGAATGACTTGGCACCAGCCGCCAGGGCTGCATCCCAGGTCCACCACCACACGCGTCTCGCCCTTGGTGAACAGACCCAGCTTGTCGTCCATGTGCGTCAGTTTGAAGGCACTGCGCGCAATGTAGCCGAGACGGCGTGCCTCGATCACGAAGGGGTCCGCAGCCTGGCTTTGGAGCCACTGCTGACTGCCGTGTTTGAGAGCCGGAATTGTGCCACGCATGACTCTCCGCGTGTGTGCCGTGCTGGTGAAAACAAGGGAAGGGACACGTGCAGGATTGGAACAGCAATGAGAGACAAGAGGAGATGCGGAATGCAGAGAGTGAGAGTGTCCCGATGTCGTACGACAAGTTGTGTGCGGTTGATACCCTGATGGGGAAACAAAAAGGAAGGTTGCCATACCAGCAACCTACTGCAGCTAAGAGGTTTGCTGCCACTGTGAGGACGTATTTCTGTACGCCGTAAAGCCAAACGTTCTACTCGCCGGATTCAAGTTGCTGAGTTGGTGTTTTTTTCTCTTTTCAGCTGGCGTGAAGCTTCTTGGCTGACACGCGCATGAAATCTGTGATGGTGAGGATCCCTACACCAGAAAATAACGAGAGCTAAAAAATCCTAAACGTCCACACGTTCGCACACACAGCCGGTCAAACACCCAACACTTGAAGTGTCTACAAGAGAATATCTTGCATGCCCCAGATGAGGCGCAGCTCGCGCTCTGACGCCCCGTAGGACATGGTCAGCTCCTCACCCTTTTTAATGTCGCGAAGAGAACGGAGGCAAATGACGGGACCGGAGTCGGGGTTCTCCACTGTGCGCTCCGGCACCATGACCGCCACGTTCTCGTTGGTGCTGTGATTGCACATGTCGATGATGGGGCACAGAAAGGAAATGGGCTCTTTCACGAGCACCGACGCGCCTGTGGGGCCGCTGCCATTGACCGATCCCGAGCCGCCCTGTGGCACCACCGCCGGCTGCACAAGGTCCGGGTTCGCAAACGCGGAGGCCAGCGGCGTGTCCTTGAAGGTGAACGTGAGCAGGCCAAGGTGGTCGACGGGCACCATGCGACTGTAGAGCATCGCGAGCGCGTACGTAATCACGGGGCGGACCTCGGCCTGCGTGACCTGGAACGACTCGGCGAGCGCGCTCTGGCACGTACGACACACCTCGGCTCCGTCCAGCCAGCCGGCCAGGTGCATGAAGAGCTGCTCAAAGTCACCCTCCATGCGCGGGAGAAAGTTCACATAGTCGATCGCGTCGGCCCAGAGCGCGTTCTCTGGCGCCTGCAGCACCTGCGGACGCAGTTGACGCAGCAGCATCAGGTAGGTCATGTAGAGCGCCAGCAGAAACTGATTGTGGCGAATGAGAGCCCGCTCGAGCACGCGGCTGTTCTCCACAAAGCGCGGCACGAGAAAGTACTGCTCCTGCACGTCCTTCGGGATAATCGACATGAACGCTGCGTTGTTCAGCGCCGACGCCGGCGTCAGGCACGCACGCGAGGACATCATGGCGACGTTTTCCTCCCTGGGAATGTCCTTGTTTGCAATCAGGCCGCGCATCTTCACCGGCTGCGTCACCACAACGCGGCCGGCAGACGCTCCACCACCCATGGGGCTCTGCGTATCCTGCGAAACAGGCCTGCGCCGCGTGACGGAGCCAATCCGGCAGAAGCCCCGCGTGAGGACTTGATGTCGGCGACAGTACTGGCTGAAGTTGTTCGCGATGGCCTGCGGCGACTCCAGCACGCGCACAAAGTGTCGCTGCTCATACACGGGCATCGTCACAGGGGTCAGTGGGCTCAGAGAGCGAGAGCGACACAGAGAGAGAGGAAGAAGAAAGGAGTGTTACCAAATCCAAAAGGCAAACCAAATACGGTGCTTCGAGAGGACTCAAAAGACACAGCAGAAGAGTTGAGTATGAGGGGAAAAGGAATGAGGTGGGACACGAACGGAAGTGACAGACGTCGCTAGCATGAGGGCGGCATGAAACCACGTTGTAGCGTGTGGCGGCAAGACGCTGCACGAGGGCACTTTCTTCTCCACATCATGAAGGAAAGCCACCATGACATGTGTCTAGGTCGCACCAAGGCGCTTTGCAGTACTGAAATGTGTGCTACCACAGTGAAGCTACGTGGCATGAGATCGATGTGTATCCTCTTTGTGTATACTATTTGTTTTCTTTCTGTTTGTCTGATTTTGCTCCAATTTGATCTTCAGTCAGCATGGCGGGCGAACGCTTCGAGGCGGCCGTTAAGTGTTTCTTACCACTCACTAGCCGAATAGCGCCACCTACAGTACATGTGACGCACACAAAAGTGGGAAGCACACCAGAATACAGAGAAAGGGAAGATTAACAAAGAAAAAAAAGCCCTTTCGCGTGTGGTGTAGAACAAAACAATTCTGCGCGCAAACGCGAAACAAAAAACAAAGTGAGGAAAAAAAAAAGGACACAATCCGAATAGCAAGGTAAACCTATCAACAGTGGAAAGAATGCCTCAGTGAAGTCGTGCACGAGGAGCACACACCCAGTGGTATTCGCGTAGACCTCTCTCTGTTATTACCTGCTTTCTTGTTTTATGTTTATTCTGCTGCCTGTGAAGATCTTGGTAACTATACGGCTTATTCACACACACGTAGGAACTGCCGTTCGCATCAGTGAGTCTGTGTGCGTCGTTCAGCGCGCTGAGTTTCACGAGTGTTCCTCCGATAAGAAGCAGCAGCGACTAAGGGGGGCCAGGCCTCGTGAAGTGTGGATGTGAAAGAGCGAGAACGACGTCGGACCATTGGAGGCGTTCAACAAGTGCATGAACAGGAGAGAAATGGAATTTGTCGGTCCATTTGTGAGCACCTGTGCTTTGTGTGTATGTCTGTGGGTATCAGATCTGTCTGTGCATTCACGTGCCGAAATGGAACTTTGCCGAAGAAAAAGTACTATACTGGGCACGGTAGCACACACAGAGATATGAGGCAGCCAAGTGAAAATGCACTTACCAGTTGGTGTGACAAGGAAGGAAAGAAAGAAAAAAGGGGAAAAAAGAGAGGAGGAAAATAATAAAAAAACGTAAGATTTGGAGAGCCTTGTCAGCGTCGGGAGGCATTTTCTGAGAGGCTTGTTTTTCCCCCTTGCCGTTCATCCTTTCTGCACGAGAGAAAACACCATCATGTCAACGTGCAGAACACGGACACGTTCACTGTGACAACGAAGAGAAGGAAAAGAAAAGGGAAAGGAAACAAGCCAGATGATGCGCCGGCTCACGCCTCGCTCTCGCGTGCACACTGCACGCACTGGTTAAGCGGCGGCGACGCCAGTGGTCCGCTGATCCTTCCTCGCCTGGATGGCATCGGCGCGCGCCTTCTGGATGGCACCAGTCTGGGCGAACAGCTTCTGCATGTGGGCAGCGGACGGCGCAAGGAGTGCGCACTCCTCGTGCTCGCGCTTCTCCGCAGGCATGCGCTCGCGGGTAGCGCCGGCCTCGTAGTTGGCCTGGAGGCGGCTGATGCGCTGGGGGTCCGTGGTGAAGGCGGGGGTGTTCATGGTGGTGGCGGTGATGGTTTGGTGGGGCGAAAGTGTTGTTGGTATTTCGTTTTTTTTTTTTAGAGAGAGACGTTGAGTGGCTGTGTTAGTTGTAGAGCTGGAAAGGCAACGACAGAAAGGCACAGCAGAGTGAGTATTGGGGGGAGTGTGTATGTGAGAGAGAGAGAGAGAGATGGAGTTCGAATGGTGCGGAAGTGCAACACATCTTTCAGCTAAGACACGCCAAGTGGTTCTGGGTGACACAGAAAACCGACAAGTGACTCGCGGTGCGCGTTCACGGCGAGCTGAACGATAGTAGTGCAGCATGCTTTGGTGGACATTCTCAGTACTTCTTGCAGACCTGGTAAAGTGGCGGTCTGCGGCCAACTTTTTGTTGTTGTTGTTTTTATTGGTGTTGTTCGTCTGCGTGACTGTCGCAACGTGTTGCTAAAACCACAGACACTTTTGCACGGTGAGACAACCGAGGCAGTGTATGTACAGACAAATGTCGTAAACATCCACGAGCAGGTACAAGAAAAAAAAAGGGGGGAGTGAAAAATGCGGAGCACGGTGATTCGATATATATATATATCTTCACCTGCAGATCACGAGCATGGAAGAGGCAAAAAGACAAAACAGAAATCTCGATCCATTGTTTCTCTTCTTGTGTGCATGTGGGTGTGCTCTAAATCTGTGCCCACGTGAGTCATTCTCCCCTGCTATCCTAGTGTGCGGTGGCATTTACTACTTGTTTTGCTTGATGCGTTTTGACAGACTGGAGAAAAGAAAAGACACATGTTGTCATGTCATCTGTGTCGGGTGAGGGCCAGTCAGCCATCAGCGGCTTCTCAGATGAGCACGAGGTGCGAGGGGGGAAACAAAATGAGTAAGAGAGAAACGGCGCCACTACCTAGCTCGAACCGATGTCGTGCAAAGTGCACCACGGCGCTATTT
This sequence comes from Wallacemonas sp. Wsd, assembly GCA_030849645.1. Classification (NCBI taxonomy): domain Eukaryota; phylum Euglenozoa; class Kinetoplastea; order Trypanosomatida; family Trypanosomatidae; genus Wallacemonas; species Wallacemonas sp. Wsd. The sequence goes on along the minus strand of JASANQ010001310.1, from coordinate 71,985 downwards.
TTTTTTTTTGAAACAAGGGCAAGAAGGAAGGAAGGCAACAAGAGGGGAAGAAAAGGAAAAGAAGGGAAGAAAACGATGGCACCTGCCAGAGACAACTGCCCGGGGCAGACCCTGTCCTACCTTGACTCACTGTGAGGCAGCGCACACGCGGTGTTCGTTCGCGTCCTTCTTAGAAGAAGCGGAAGTAGCGCACGCTCTTCTTGCCTGTGGGGGACAGGTTCGCCGCGTTGAACTCCTTGATCTTCGTCGTCTTCATCGCCGCCGAGTAGCTCTCCATCGCGTTCTGGAAGAGGAACTTGAGCTTCTTGTCGCTCACGACCAGCAGCTCCGTGTCGAGCTGCTCGCGGAGCTCAGTGGGGACGCTCTCGCGGCTCAGACCCTCGTCGTAGTTCTCCTGGAGACGCTCGATGCGATGGGGATCGCGGGTGAAGGAAGGCGTGTTCATGGGCATTTTCTGTGTGTTTTGATGGTGAGGGGTTTCTGTTTGTCAGTTGACTACAGTGTTTTCTTTTTGTGTAAAAAGGAGTCGAGGAAAGTAAGAAAGTAAATCACTGCAGAAGGTGTTCAAAAAAGGGGGGAAGCAGAGCATGAAGGTTCGAGGAGTGGTACTCGTGGCAATTGAACGTGGTAGCTGGTGATGCAAGAAATAGGGCCGGCGATGGCGAGGCACCAGCGATGCGCAAATCCTATGTGAAGCTCAAAGGGCACGAAACCAAGGGACGGTCAGGGCACAAGTACTGGCGCTGGGCACGCGCAAGCAAACACGGATCGCTCTAGCGCGCGGCATCCCTTGGCGGCCCAGAGTCCAGTGAAACACAGAGCATGCGAATAAGTAGTGGCTGTCTTGCAAGCACGCGGAGTGCATAAGAGGACATACGCGACAACGACAAGGAAAACAAAAAACAAACGGACACTATAGACTCTAATGGCAAGAGCAAAGATCAAACAATAATAAATAGAGACGCGCGCATCAAGAGGACGAGCACCGCAAGACGTGCAAATTAGAGCCACTCACGGCAACGAGAGGTGCTCTCCACCACCGAAAAGGCCGATGCTTTGCCATGCATATGTCTATTTTTTTTTTGTTCTTCTTATCACGACTCTTGAATTCTAAAGGTACAAGTACACACCATAAAAAAAAAAAAGGTGGGGGGAAACACACCGGAAGAGCAAAGAAGGAATACAGAATGAGGACAACGGAAGTCACAACGCGTGAGGGTACTCGGTGCGGCCGCTAGTGTTGTGGTGAGTTGGTGTTTCTCTTCTCTCTACCCCCCACCTCACCCGGAATGTGGGCATCCGTGCTTAGCGCCGCGAGGAGCTACGCGTGGACTTGCGCGGCTTGCTGGCCGCAGCCTTGGCACGCGGCGCCTTGCCGGCGCGCGGCTTCGAGGCGGCCGCCGCAGGTGCCTCCTCCTCCGCCTGCTCTTCCGCCTCCTCAGAGGACACGTCCGAGGCGCTGTCAAGGACAATCGCCTCCTCGCCGCTGGCCTTGCGCGTGGACGCAACGAGGAACATGAGGGCCCACATGACAATGGCCCAGAGCAGCACCTCGGCGGCCGCCGCGACAGCCGGCGACACTGGCACAACCTTGGCCGGCCAGAGGCTCGTGTACGCGGCGGCGAGGCGCGCGATGCACGGGCAGGTGAGGAGCGTGGCGACCACGTACGGGCGGATGAGGTGGCCGACGGTGATGGCGGGACGGAACGAAGACGGGGACAGCTTCAGCACCATCACCACCAGCATGCCTGCCTCCACGAGTCCATTCGGGAGCGCGACCATGGCCACCAAGAGAGGCCAGCCGAGCAGCGACGCGAAGAAGCGGTTGCAGCGATTGGTGCGGTGGTTCCCGTGGGGCTCGCGGTAGAGCACGCGGAGCAGACACAGCTCCGTCTGACCCGCGCTGAGGCCGTACAAGAACTTGGCCGTCGTGTACGACCAAATCGCATCGCTGCGCGAGGCGGGCGAGTCGGGGATGTTGCCGGCCGCCTGTGCGTTGAAGTGGTGGCGCACAAGCACAACCGAGCAGGCACCGTTGATCACGTCCTGTGCAAACGGCTTGACAGAGTCGGGCACCGCGGCGGCAATCCTCGCCGAGACCGCGCGTGCGGCGCGGCAGACACGCTGGCTCAGCTGGCACGCCGCAGACGCCACACGCGCTGCGCACGCACGCACGCACTGACAGGACGCGCCGGCCCGGGCAGCGAGGCCGCGACGGGCACCGGCCACCGACTGTGCAAGCGTCGCGCCAGCCTGCTGGGCACAGCGAGAGGCCGACTCGGGCAGCGTGCGCAGCCACTGAAGGCCATCGCGCAGCGCCGCCTTGCCTGCGGCCGCACGGACCTCAAAGGTGGAGCGACCCTGCGCCATCGCCGACGACACCGCCGCGTTGGCCTTGGCAGCCGTGGCCTTGGCGGACGGACGGGCGGCGGCGGCGGCAGGAGAGCTGGCGAGCACCAGTGCCGCGCACAGCAGCACCACCACCAGCAGAGACACCACGCGAGACTTGTTCATCCTTGCTGTCTGTGTTTGCGTCTGTGTGTGAGTGGGTGGCAAAACAAGAAGAAACAAAAAAAAGGAGGGAGAAAAAGAGTCTATAAAACACGGAGTTCAGCCGAGTATCACTGGGAGCGATAGAGCCGGAGAACAGCAGGAGCAAGAAAGGCGAAAAGCGCACAAGGAGCGGATCACAGCACGGATACTGTGATCCCAAATGAGTGGCAAGAAAAGAAGGTGAGGAGAGTGAGAAGAAGGTTCAACGGCACAGGTGTGCATGGTGATGAGAAATGCGAGGCAACAAGAATGCTCACACGGATTTTAGGCTAGTGTGACACAGACAGTTCCTCCTTGTTCCGCTGTGCGTGTGTGTTGTCACGTCCAGAGACAGCAGGTAGGTAGAAAAGGCCGCACACGTAGTGGCAGTTCACGGTCACTCGGCGTGTCTCAGCTACCAAAACAATATTATCTTCGCTCCTACAGTGCGGCACACGATACCCGCTGTGCGGATAAGTGGATGAAGCCGAGAGAACGGCCCAGTGCTGTGGAGCAATTCCAGTCGGTGCACTTTCAATTGTTTTTTCTCTTTTTTTTTTTTTCTGTGTCAGCAGTAACGTGGCAAGTACGCTTGGCACAGGAAGACGAAGAAACGACACGTGGCAAGTGTGGAAGAGAAACGATCAAGCTGACAAAACTGCTCGGAGTCGCACTCGTTCTCTCCGTGTGTCTCTCTGCCACGACAGTGAACAGTCACACACCGCACATTCCTCTTTGCGGCAAGGAATGGAGTAAAAAAAAAACAGCAACAACACGAAACACAAAAGTGCTGGCAACCACCACAACGATAACAAAACGAAAGAACCACAAGAAACAAAAGTATCGTCACCTGAAACGTGAGCGACAATGAAGCGGAACCACATTTGTTACGGACTCAGGGGATCAAGGGGCTTGCTGGCCATGTGCGTGTAGTAGACAACGGTAGTGAACTTGTTGCAGTAGCGCGTGGTCACACCCATCACCGCGTGGTCGTCACGGCGCTGAAAGTAGACGTGATTGATGGATACACTGAGCGGCAGCGGCATGTTCTCCGGGCGAATGCGCATGTCCGGGTCAAGGCCTTCGTCCACGACTGCCATGCGACCGTCCTTGCTGCAGCGGACGAGCGTCGGCGGCGTGTTCAGCGGCGTGTAGCGCAGGTGCAGCGGCACAATGGGCGGGTACTTGCGTGACTCCTCGAACATGATCGGGTCCTGACCCCAGCCAGCGCCGTCGTCCATCACGTCGTCGTCCTCGCAGGTAGTCAGCAGGACGTCGTTCAGGTAGATTGTGTTGGCGGGCTTGCCGTCGCGCGTCGGCAGGGCCTTGGGCAGCGGCGCCACGGCGGCGGGCGTGGAGGTCGGCTGCACGGCCACGGGAATCGGCGCGTCACCCGCCGACGGCGCCATGGGCTGCGAGCTGTCGACCACCTCGCAGCCGTCGACGAGGAAGCGGAAGTTGTGGTTGCCAGCGGGCAAGTCCAGCAGCGCGTAGAACGAGTCCGTGCTGGGGGACATCGGCACCGGCTGCCAGCGGAGGGCCTCCACCAACACGTACATGGGCTTGCGGCGCTCGATCAGCGCGGGAGTGTCCTTGTCGAGGTAGCGCAGCACAATGGGGTACTTCGCTGCATTCGCGGGCGGCGCACCGCCGGCGGTCGCGGACGTGGTGGAGGGGGGCGTCGGCGAGACGGCGCTGCTCATGCTGTTCGTGCTCCGCTGCGAGGCGGTTGTGCTGCGCACCGGATCGGCGTGGCGGGTGCCGTGACGTGAGCCGTTCGGCGAGACGGCGCCACTGCCGGTGGTGCCGCCGGCCGCCACACTCGGGGTCTGGAGCACGGCATCATTGAAGGCGGACGGACGCACGCCGGGGCGGGCCCCGACGGCACCCATCGACTGCACGCTCCGCTTGGCCGGCGGCCGCTTGGTGTCCTTGGCGTTGGGTTGACCCATTGATGCGTGCGAGAAGAGGTGCTGCGCGACGACTTGTCACGAATTAGTACGGTGTGTGTGTGGGGGGGGGGGGGGGGGGTATGGAGGTTTGGGTGTGTGGGTGTCGCAAAGGGAAATGGCTCCGCAAGACGCAAGCGAGGAAACTATCAAAGAACAGGAAGTGGAGAGAAGGAGAGCGTACAAACACTAGAGGCGAGCAGGTGGAAGAACAAGAGACGCCCAAAGAACGAGGAGGGAAAGTAAAAGAGGTGGCGCGAACAAGATGGTGCGCCGCTACTGCGATAAAAAAAAAAAAAACACTGAAAGGAATACGTGGGTGACGTGTATAAAAAGGGAGGGAAGAGAATGTCGTATTGACCCTATTGGTGTACAACTATGCCAAACGTGCCCAGTAAGTGTGCACTGAACGCAAACAAAAAAAATTGAAAAGTACGAAAAGAAAGGCGGGAGTTAAGAAATTGAGGATGTGAAGACAAAGGGTGTGGGGTACGTTGAAATGTCATTGCAGTCGAAAGTGCGCCAAATGGAGGGATAATGGAGTCAGCGACAGAAATGCCGCCGAAACAGATGCAACCTTTCCTCTCAGATGCCACACTCTCAACAATTACGAGCGCTGCTCCACCGCTGGTGAGAGATACTGTGAAATATTTGCGGGACAGTAAGTCACTATTCAACACGTCTCTGCAACAGTTCCGTGTCAATTTCGTATAGATGTCACCGGTTCTGTTTTTTTTTTTGACATGATAATGTATCTCTAATCGACGAACTCTGCACAGGCAAAAGGAGGGAAAAAAAGAAAAGAAACCAAGGACGTCAACAGCCAAACAAGAGCCAGCTACAGTTCCGTCAGGCTGCCACTTTCGTCACCGTCGTCGTGCGCGATCGCGCTGGCCTCCGCGTCATCGAGCAGCTGCGGCACGAGTGGCCCGACGTCCACCTGGAGTGTGGCCGGGTCGACACCGACGGCGCGCGCCACGGGCTCCAAGCGCCGCACAAGATCGACGACGGCCTGCTGAAGCGGGGCGAGCGCGAGCACGTCCAGCTCCTGCTGCTGGATCATCTCCAGCGAGGAAATGGCGCTCTCTTGCAGTGCACTAAGTGCGTAGAAGACCTGCCCCAGCTGCTGCACCACAAAGACAAAGATGTCGTCGAGCGCCTCCACGGCAGGCGCGCCGTCGCCGCGCGAGCTGTCCGACCACAGGCGCCCTCTCTGCAGCTCCTGGCGCACACGCTCAACACAGCGCTGCAAGCTGTCGCTGAGGCTGCCGAGCGCGTCCGCGGTGACCTGCAGCCCCGTGTCCTCGCTGTCCTTCAGCTCCGCGAGGCGCGCCTCCACCGCGGCCACTCGCTCGGCCAAGTCGCCGACAGGAGCGACCGCGGCTGTCCCTGCGCTGGCCCCCAACGTGGGCACAAGGCCGCGCGCCAGCACGTCGTCCAGCTGCGCCTGCAGTTGCTGCAGCTGCTCGTCGATCGGGTCGAGGATCTCCGCCAGGCTCGACGCGGCCACCGGCGCCTCGTCGGGCAGTGTCGGTGCCGCGCGCGTGACGGCCGTGCTCGCGGCGAGGGTCTCGACCTGCTGGGTCAGCGGCTCCAGACGGGCCTCGGTGTCGCGCTGCTGCTTCTGAAGGGCCTCGCGCTGACGGGTGTCGGCCTCCTGCAGCTGACCCTCCAGCAGAGCGTGGCGCTCCTGAACGGTGGACAGCAGCTGGCGACAGAGCTCGTCGCGGCCGGCGGAGGTGCTCGCGGTGAGCTGTGCCAGTTCCTGCCGGTCCTGTTCGTGTCGTTGCAAGCACGTCTTGCCGGCGTCGCCTAAGTGGTTGCGGAGCTGCTCTATGATCTCCTCTAAACCTGTGACGTTGGCCTCCACGGTGCGGACCTTGATGCGCAGAGGCTGCAATGCCGCCTCCTGGGCCTCGCGCAGGGCTTCCTCCAGTGCAGCGAGGCGCTCCTGCGTGCGGCCGAGCTCCGTCTGGGCACGGCCGAGATCCGCCAGGCGCGCGTCGTGTGCACGGACGGCCTCGGTGGCATGAGCCAGCGCCTCGGTCTGTGCTGTGTGGGCCGCTGTGGTGCTGTCCTGCAGCGCTTGCACAGTCGCCTTCAACGATTCGTCACGGGCCTCAACGTCCTCTTCGACAGCGGTGAGTCGTGTCGCGAGAGCCTGCACCTCGACTGCCGGCACTGGTGAGCTGTCCGTCGCCGGCGCCTCGCGCACCGGGTTGCTCACCTTGTCCGCGCTAACCGCAGCTGCTGCGGTGGCGGCGGCGGCGGCGGCGGCTTCCACCAGAAGGCCGCGCTGTTGCTGCTGCTCCTGTTGGACAGCGCTCAGTGTCTCTTGCACGTGGCGCACAGCGTGGAGGTGGGGCTCAAGTAACCCAGCAAGTTGCTCAGCGGCCTCGGTGTCAGTGGCGAAGCTGGCGGCCACACGCAGCGGAGCAAGGCTCTCTCGCACGCGCGCGACGCTGCTCTGCGCCATGGCATTGGCCCCATTCACGAGCGACTCCACGTGCTCGCTCAGCGCCGTCATCTGTTCTTTTGTGAAGTTCTCCTGGCGCTGAAGCTGGCCGCGCCACTCGCCGCGCTGCTGCAGCAGGCTCTGATCCACGCGGTGGTGGTCTTCCTCGACGCGCGCCTCGACCCGCTGCAGTCCGCGCTGCACCTCGCCGACGCTCTCCTTGGCGGCTCGCAGCGCATCAACGATGTCCTCCTGTGCGGCCTCCAGCTTGCCCGTGCGGCCCGTGACCTCCGCCAGCTGTTCTCGCACGCTGTCCAAGTCCCGCACAGACACCGCGGCCGCTGTGGGTTCCACCGCCGGTTTCTGCGCGTCCGGGCCGACGGCGTTCTCGGGCGGGGCAGAGCGGGGCGGCAGCGCAGCGGGCCGCTGCTCGAGCGCTGTGACGCGCTGCACCAGCTGCGTGCACGTCGCCTCCATCAGTGCTGGCACCGAGGTCTCACGCTCTGTCGGGGCTGCAGCAGCGGCGGCGGCGGCCACTGCGGCGTCCTTCTCGAGTGTGGCGACGCGCTGTGCGAGGATGTCGTGCGCGTGGCTACGGCTATCGCGGACATGCTCCGTGTAGCGCCGCGCGTTGGCCTCGGCCTCGGCGGCGCGGCGCCCGAGCTCGGTGGTGATGTCGGAGAGCTGCTGGGCAATGACCGTCTCCTGGTACGCTTTGCTGTCCTGGAGCTGCTTCTGCTGGCCGGCGAGGGCCGAGACGTGGATCTGCAGTGCCTGCACCGGCTGCGCACAGGTTTCCTCCACGTGGCTCTTGAGCGCATCCAACTTGGCGGTCTGGCCCGCGACCAGGCGCCGCTGCTCCTGCTGCACGGCGGTCACAGCGGTCGACAGCTCCGACAGAGTTGCGGCGGTGGACTGCGTGGTCTCTGCGTGGTGCCGCGCCATCTCTGTGAGGGCCGCGCTGTGCTCCTTCTGCAGCCCCCGCAGAGCCTCGCTCTGGGTCTTGTGGTCCGCCTGCTGACGCGCCTCGAGCGCCTCTGTCTCCGCACTTGTGGCCTTCAGGGTAGCGGCGAGCTCCTGCACGGCGGAGTGCGCGGTGCGCTGGGTCTGCTGAAGGGCCTGTGCGGCCTCGCGCTGCACACCCTGCTCGGTCTCCACACGGGTGACGCGGTCCTGCACCTCGGCGAGGCCCTCGTCGTGCGCACGCTGGGCCGTCTCCAGCGTCGCGACGCGCTTCACCAGCTGCTGCGTGGTCGCGTCGAGGCGATCGCAGTTCCGCTGTGTGGCGGACTGACACTGCTCGAGCGCGGCGTGCAAAGGGGCGGTGCTCGTCTCCAGCAGGCGGCGCACCTCGGCTTCCGACATGGATGGCGCCGTGCTGCCCCGGCGCTGCTGCTCGCGGTCGTCGAGGAGCTGCGTGACGGCGATCATTGTGGCCGCGCGGCAGCCATCAACCTTGTTGTCGACGAGCTTCGTGTACCGCAGAGCGTCTTCGTGGGACTGCCGCTTCATCACGCCGACATCGTCCTGCAGCGCGCGCAGTGTGTCCTGCAGCGCTGCCTCGGCACGGCCGCTCTCATCGCGTTGCTTCTGCACGGCGCTCTGCTCGGCGCGCACGGTGCGCTGGTCGCTCTCCAGCGCCGTGAGGCGAGCGTCCCAGTCGCGCTCCAGCCGCCGGAACTGGCGCTCTGTTGTCGACGAGACCTCCTGCGAGATGCCCGTCGTTTCGAGCACCTTCTGCAGCTCGGCATTGAACATGGACTGGATCGCGTTGAGGCGCAGTTTGACGAGGTCGTCCGTGGCGTCCCGCGCGGCTTCCCGGGCAATGCTGCGCATACGCTCCACCTCGACCGCCACCTGCGCCTTGACCAGATCGGCCGTGCTACTCTCCCCGCGCTCATGCCGGCTGTCCAGTCGCTCCTTCTGCCCGCGCACCGCCGTTTCGAGCAGCGTCAACCGTTGCTTCACGTCGGCGAGGTTCGCGGCACTGCTGAGGAAGTTCACCTTGGCGTCCAGCAAGGCCTCGCCGCCGCCGGGGAGCTGGCTGCCGTCCGCGAAGCCGCTGGCCCCGTTGAGAGAGGCGTAGCCTCCACGGAACGGCGCGGACGCGTCGGTGGGGCCGAGGAGGCTGTCTGCCCCGCTGCGCAGGCCGCGCTGGTACGCCTGACGAGTCTCCAGCGCACGCACAGATCGCCTCAGGTATTCGTTCTCATCCTTGAGCTGCGTGACGGAGCTGGTGAGGGCGGCGAGCTGATGCTGGTGCAGCGCGCGCAGTTCGTTGATGCTCTCCGTGCGTGCCACCCGCTCCAGCGCCAGCTCTGCCACCACCGTCTGCAGCTGAGAGCCGAGCAGATTCTGTGACTGCTGCACGCTCCCCAGCGCGACCGCCTCCGACGCAAGGCCCACGTTCATCGGCACGGTGTCGATCGTCACTGCGCGTCCGACGACAGGACTGGAAGATGCCTGATAGCGGCTTCGTGGCAGCGGCGGTGGTACGTCCACACGTCGGGCACCGGCCCTGGACGCGTTGCGCTCATCGAGAGGCGAGCGTTCGCCAGGGAAGAGGCGCGTTCGTGCGTGCTCGTAGGACACCTCAGCGCGCTGGAGACGCTCCAGCGTTTCGTTGGTGGTGCGCAGTGCACGGTCCACGGTGTTCGACCACGGTGAGCTCATTTGGGAGCGGACAAAGTTATGACCGTTCGCGACACAAACAGCAAAAACGTGAAAGGAGAGCGAAAGGAGGGGTCAAATCGGATTGACCCGCGATGTGTGTGTGTGCGGGTCTGTGTGCGGGTCTGTGTGCGGGTCTGTGTCTATTGGTATCTAGTAAGGACGAACAAAAAAAACAAGAGGTTCAACAATGTCAACAACAACAATGAAAGTAATATAATCTGCAAAGGAGCGGATTGAGGTCCGTATGTATGTGTTTCTGTGTGGTCGAGAGCGCCTTCTCTCTGCAATTTTTCTGCGACAAGTAGTGTGTGATGAAAGCGTGTGGAAAGTGAGTGGGTCGTTTGGTGCTCATGAGAGAGGATGCGCGCGTTCGTCAAAGCACTCGTGGTGGTGGTGGTGGTGCCGAAGGAGTGAGATGCGCGCAGATAAACTCGCGGAAACACCTGGTGAGGCCCTGGACAACATTGTCAATTGGCTTGGTATTCGTTATTTGTGAAGCTGGTGGAAGCCAAACAAAAAAAAATATAGCAGTAAAATGGAAAAGACCACGGGGAAAAAGAAAAGTCATCTGAGCGAATGGACAAGCGCGCATGTACGGTCGCGACGCACGACGTGACGACCCGTATTAGAGGAGGTAAATGCCACCCTCTTCTGAATCGTGAAAAAAAGACAGACCAGAGCCAGACCCAGCAGACTCTTCGCGAGAAGGCGCTGCCGCTGCCGCTGTCGCCTCTGGGCTCTCCGCGGCACCGCGCGCACTTTTCGTCGCCTCGGTTGGCTCCGCGCGTCTGGCTTTCACAGGTCCGGCCTGCGTGTGCGCCGGTGCGTAGCGCTTGGCACGTTGCCCACCGCCTGACGCGGGGTCAGGAAAGAGCTGAGGGGAGGAGGCGGACAAGGACAGGGTGCTCGGGTGCGCGGCCTCCGCGAAGCGCCAGACGGGGTTGATGCCGAGCTGGGAACTGCGCGGCCGACACGCACGAGGCTGCGTGGGCACAAGAGGCGTGACTGGCGCGACGGGGGGCGGGGCCGCGCTGGTGAGCACGCCTCGCAGGGCACGCAGCTCCGTCACGCACTCCACGAGCGCCGCGGCGAGCTGTTCCTGTGCGGCGGTGGTCTGCACACGGAGCAGGTGGCTGGCGTCGAACTGCTCGCGCGCCTCCCTGTGGGTCTGCCGGAGCACCTCTGTGAGGGCGAGCAACGCGCGTGTCTGAGCCTCGCTCGCGTCCGGTGGGATGACCTGGTGCGCACGTGCACTGACGGCAGTCGCGAGAGGGTGTGGAGTGGGCGGAGGAGGGGGCGGACGCACGAGACTGCGTCGCATGCCGACTGGCACCTCGTACGCACCGATGCTGCTCTGCAGACGTTGCGAGGCACTGGCTTGCCGAGGGGGAGGCGGTGGCGGCGGTGGGGGTACGGACATGCGCTGAGACTCGTACGTGTCGTGGGACTGGGAGGCGAGGAAGCCCTGCGACTGCGTCAACTGGGACGCGTGGCGCGTCGAGCCAACGATGCGGTGTTGGCGCATAGGTGCTTTGCGCGGGTGCGCGACAGCGATGTCAGTCAAACCTGGATATGGACGACGAAAGTGACACAGTGAGGGAAGAGGAACAGGGTGTGGGGAATGGAAAGAGGGAGTAGGAGCCGGTACCATCGTGCGGTCTTAGTAGGATGTCTAGATGAATCTGCTGCGCACGCAAAGAAAGATTCATCAAGGGGACAACACGTTCGACTAGAGGTGAAAGTGGTCGAGGATGGGCTTGTTGGGAAAGGTATTCGCGTTGGGCAATTAGACGTTCACACACAGACGCAACCAAGGTGCCTGACTGCAAGAATAATGAGAAAATGAGGATATGTATGTATTGTAGTTGCATAGACGGTGCTATTGAACCAGAGAGTTTAAAAAGAACGCAACGAAGACACGCAGGAAAAAAAACGAAATAATGTGGAATAATAGTAAATAGGCAGATATGAGAACAGAGAACGGACACTAGGTGAAAGTTGGAAACATCAACAAAGCCGACACAAGGGAGAGCATCGCGGAGTAGGGCATGTGCGCACTACTCACTCGAATTGCAGCCAGCCCATGCACTCGGACTCGTGGTCCTCAATGTAGTAGCGGCCACCGTCCACGGAGAGGCGGAATGCGGCGCTGTACTTGCGCTCCCCCCAGTCGTGGAAGAAGCGGTTCTGGTCGGCCACGTAGACAATATTCCGCTCGAGGTCCACGTCGGTGATGACGCCAATGTGCCCCCACGGGCTGCCGGGACTCATCGGGTAGATGATGAGACTCTTCCCGACTGGGGGAGTCGACGCACCCTGGCTGACGAAGCGGCACGGCACACTGACCAGCTTGGGCTCCGTCTTGTCGTCCATGAACACGGGTTTCTTCACGCTCGTGATGTCGGCAAAGCAGTAGGCACAGTTCTTGCTGGGGAGTAGGAGCCCTTTTGTCATCCACAGCCAGCGGCGTGCGAACTCCACACACTGCCACTTGTAGCCCATGAAGAACTTGTCCTGATAGTGCTTCTCGTTTGTCCAGTGATTGGAGTTGCCGTTGCTGTAGGCCGGGACGCCCTCGCTTGTTTGACCACACAGCTCACCGACAGGCACGCGTCGGCGAAGGTTGGCGGTCATGGGGAATGTTTCTTCTTCAAGAAAGCTGTCAGGGTGTTTTTTGACGAAGCACCCGCAACAACAGCCCATTCGTCAGATTGCAGTGCTTCAACGAGAGACTAATGTGACAACAACAAAAGAAATACAGAGAAAGGGGGAGAGAACGAATAGATCAAGTAAGAGCGTTTTTTTTTTCGGAGGGAGCCGACAAGCATCCGCTGAAACGGAGTGGAATAACGTCAGCAATGCAGTCTCGGCTCCTCTTTGGTCGCCATGCATCCTGATTTTGTTGTCCTATCTTTTTTGCTTTTTTTTTTGTCGTTGTTCAGTCATACGATCGATGCGAATAGCAAGAGTAGGCAAGCGAGAAATGGATTACGAAAAAAAAAAAGCAAAGCAACGTGGCCTGACTGAACAGCAACAAGAACAGTCACAAGTGACCAGATAGAAAGAAAATTTGTTGATGTCTGGGCACTTCTCGTTGAAGATGGCGCGCGTGGCATGGCGGGTGACGGAGAAACGAAGCCCTCACCTCCACCTCGGCATTGAAGCGCAAACGGCCGCAGTGCAACATCCCCAACACCAGCAACAGCAGCAGCAACAACAACACCAACAACAACAACAGCAGCAAAGAGAGATGTTCGATACTTTCCACCGGCTTCGCTAGATCCCGCGCAGCACAGTGGAGATGGAGCGCCGCGATATGTCAATGTAGGGCAGCGTGGAGCCAACCACCGCAGCCAGGAGGGCGAGCACTAGCACGATGATGATCAGCACGTACGGCACCTCGAAGGAGAACGGGAGCACGAGAATCTGTGTGAGCTCCGCCGAGACCGTCAGCCCAATAATCACGCCGGCGACCGCACCAAAGACAAAGGCGGAGATGACAATGCTCAGCGACTCGTACACGGACGCGCGAATCAGCTGCGGCAGACGGAAGCCCAGCGAGCGCAGGACGCCAATTGACCACGCGTTGAGTTGCACATTGGAGATGAACGTGACCCACATCATGAAGGCGCACAGAATGATGCACACGACGGCGGTGAAGTAGAAAAAGTAGAGGATGAGGTCCCGCACAGACTTGAGGTCTTCGACGGCCTGCGCGTTGTCCGTGGTGGTGTGCACATTGACATTGGTGCGCGACTGCAGCGCATTCACGAAGCGTTCGCGGTCCTTCTTGGTCACGTCCGACTTCAGCTGAATGTAGAGGTACTTGTAGCGCACGTCGGTCGGGCCGTCCATCACCAACGCGTCTGCGGAGCTGTTGGTGAGGTCAGTGTCGATGGGGCTCAAGAGACGCGCAAAGTGCGCCTCTGGGACAATGAGTGCACCGGACTTGAATCCGATGGGCAGCGACGAGATGGCGACAAAGCCCGAGACACGGTTCATGAACGCCCGCGGCTCCACTTTCACGCGCGTCGCGCGGACCTCTGTGCTGTTCGTGTGGTACCCGTAGTAGAGCCACGCGTGCCCACCCAGCGCCAGCCCGACGGTGCTTTTGGCCGCTGAGGCCAGCACCACAGGCATCACGACGCGGCTGCTGGCCTCCACCTCCGGCCGCGGTGAATCCGCAGGGAGACCCGTTGCCAGGAAAGGAATCGGCTCCGTCGCGTTCGGCACAATGGGATCCTGCAGGTACATGGAGCGAACCACATCGGTGCGACCGAACGCGTTCGTCGGGTACGTGTACCGCGGATCGTAGCTCTCGACCATGTTGAACTTGTGGTACACGGCGTCCATGAACGTCTCCGTGACGGCCACGACAGAAATGCCCCAGTACCCGCCGACGGCGTTCATCATGTACGTTTGCTGCAGTTGCGGATAGTCGGAGAGCGCAAAGGAGCGGTAGCTCCAGGCCGTCGCGTACCGGCTGCCCTCGCCGTGAAGGAAGGCATCCAAGGAGACGCGGTCGAGCGGCGTGTGGAAGGCACTCGAGGCGACACTGACGGGTGCGCCACCGCTCAGCTCGGTGAGGTCGGCAGAAATGTTGGCCAGCACCGTGAACATCACGCCTGAGGCGAGCAGCGCGGCGACGCTGAGCATGAACATGAGGAACGCCGTCGAGTTGCCCTGGCTGTGGCTGTGCAGGTTCTTCTTCACGAGCGTCTTGAGCCGGCGCTCGTTGCCCCACAGGAGCAAGTGCAGCACCAGGCGCTCGGCGAACGGCTCCAGCACGTACAGCATCATGCACAGGCCGCCGACAAGGCAAATGAGGATAATGTCCAGCAGAATGAAGAACATGAGCATGTTCTCGAAGATGAAGGACATGGGCATCAAGTAGTAAATCATGAAGCCCGCGACGGTCAGGAAGAGTCCCAGCACAATCTGCCACGGCGCCAGGCCGATGTTTTCGAGGCGCTCCATCACAATCTTGGTCTCGTTCTGCGCCTGCCGGTAGACATCCAACGCGTCGCGGAGACTGCTGCCGAGCGCGCTGCTCACGGGCCGCCAGGTGGCGATCAAGGGAAGGAACAGGCCCAAGACTGAGCAGATCACGGCACCGACCACGGGCACGTGGGCAGTGCGCGCCGGCGCCTTGGTGAAGCCGCTCAGCGCGGCCTCCAGAATGGCGTTGGCGGCGATCACGAGCGCGACGCCGACGGCGGTGCCCGGGATGTTGAAGGCCAGCGTCTGCGTGATGAGCACAATGGCCACCTGCTGCTTCGGCATGCCCTGCGCGCGGATCATCGCGAGCTCGAACTGCCGCTCGTCGGCGTTGATGCGGAGGAGGGCGAACATGAGCAGGCAGCCCAGCACGATGATGCCCACGACGATCGCGACGAAGCTGGAGATGAGCAAGACCTTGAAGGTGTCGAAGGCGTCCAGTGCGACGGACAAGGGGAACTGCACGTCGCCGTCAAAATCGAGCCCCACCGCTTCCATCATTGAGTTGCTCTTGGCCGTCATGAGCCTATCGCGCTTCGCCGCCTCGGCATAGTACATGTCGTAACGGTCGTTGAACATGGCGACCATAATCATGGCCGTGTCCTCGAGCGGGAAGTCGCGCACGCGATAGACCTGCGACGTGTTCACGAGGTCCGCAAAGGTAGGGAAGTAGTACTCCGTCTTGGGCGTGATCGTCTGCGGCCCCAGCAGGCAGGTGCCGTCCACGAGGTAGGGGAGCAGCTGCTTCACGTCCATCAAGACCACGTTGCCAACCGTCGACGAGTACTTGCCGTTCGCGGACTCGATGGCATCTGCCATGGTGGCGGGAATGGACGTGTCGGCGAGGTCAAAGAGGTTGACGCTGTCGTCCGGGATGTTGTTCAGTTCAAAAAAGGCGTTCACGTAGAACGACATGACATCCGTCACGTTCTTCGGCCGCGTGATATTGGCGACGATGCCTTCGGAGCCACCGGCGGTCGAGGCGAGCAGCTCGATGAGATCCACATGCACGTTGATGCGCTGGCCAATGTTGGGCGTCACACCAATGTACTCCGCCGCGGAATAGTAGACCTGCGCCTCGCCATAGCCGATCTGTCGATACTTCCAGGCGCGTCCGATGCCCACGGCCTTCTCGCGAGCCGTGTTGACCACCATGATGGTCGCCGAGGTCGACGGAAACGCGTCCGTGTCCACGTTGAGCTGCACCGCGTCCTCACTGCGAAGGGTGCCGCGCAGCATCCATCGCGGCGAGGCACCGTGCACGTCCTCGCTGTGCGAAATGCGCTCATTGACGTCCGTGAAGTTGATCAGCTGTGTGGCGCCGCCGCCGTAGAGAACGATATCCATCTCACCGACGCTGATCTCGGCGAGGCGCAGCAACACGTACGGGGCCTTGTCGATGCCGACGAGCACGAGGCCAGAAAAAAAGACGAGCAGCAGCGTCGCGACCAGACCGATGATGAGATTGCGCGGACGTCTGCGCAGGTCCGCGGCGGTGTAGGTGAGGCTAAGTCGGAGTGCGCGGCAGCACCCGGACGGTGGGTCCTCGTCGCCCCGCGTCGTGTCCGCCTCCGTCGTCGCACTGACCGATCGGTCTCGGGCACCAAGCACAGCCCCACTACTCGCCGCAGACTTGGGACGCATATGGGGGCGAGGGCGGAGCGGAGAGAGAGAACGTTGAAGCAACTACAAAAAAAAAAACGAAGTACAGAAGTAATGTGGGGAAATAAGAAAAGCAACAAATCACTTGAGGACCGCGCACGGTCAAGGCTAAAAAAAAAAAAAAAAGAACTGTGGATTGGATGGGGAGGGGGATTGAATATATTGGGGTTCAGGTTGGTCAATGCTGAGGAGCCGCGAAAGAGGAGGAATGAAACGAGAGCATAAACTGCAAGCGAAGACCAGCAGTCGGCCAGTGTTTTCCCTCTCTCTGTGAGTGTGTGTGTTTAGTTGCTGCCCGTTGTCGGGGATAGTCAGTACGTCTGTGAAGTGAAAAAGACGACGTCTCCCATGGTGATGGTTCAGGACCTCGCGAGCTGCGCGGCCGCCTCATCGAGTGTGATGGGGGGTGTCTTGCCGTACCTGCCGTCGTCTGCCACGGACGGGAACCACTGCCGTACCTCCGCGGTATGGCGGTGAATGAGGCGCAGTGTCCGGCACGGGTTCAGCACCTGATAGCCGCTCTGCTGAAGCGCGTGGATGACCACATTCTCGGCCTGGTAACAGTTCTGCGGGTGCGCGACGCTGTGCACAAACGCGCTCGGCACGGGCGGCACCAGCACAAACGCGTCGTGTGAGCCCCGGTAGTCGGCGATGAGCGGGGCGTCGTGGGCGTCCTCGCTCTCGTAGCGCGTCAGTGCCAGAGCCAGACGCGCCGCTGCGGTGGTTCCATCAAAAAGGGACTGCGCAGCGGCAACGGAAAAGCCCGTGTGCGAGAGATAGACGTCGGCGTTGCAGATCATCGTCAGCGACTTTTGAGACAGCAAGTTCGCGTGCTGAAAGAGGTCCGCGTAGAGGGGCATGGTGCTGTGCAGCCGCAGCATCGGAATCACCTTGCGGCGCTCCTCCGCCGTCAGCACGGCAGACGAGGACCGCGAGGTGTGCTGCGCCAACAAGGAGGGGTCCAGCACGTGCTCCACCAAGTGGGCGTATGCTGCCTCGCCTTCCACAAGCAAATGAACCTCGTTCACCCCGGGGTGGCGGCAGTTTAGTATGAGGCAGTCCATGTACTCCTGCTGTCGAAGTACCGCAGCGGGGTCGCTCGTTGAGTGCAGTTTGGGGCCCAGTGACACGGCCCCTTGCAGCGGCTTCACTTTGAAGTACGTCGTCACGATGTTCATTCCGTCTTCACGTGCCTGCCTGGACACGAAAACATGTATATATGCAAAAAAAAAACATATAGGTCAGAAGTGGGACAGGGAAAACATGAAGATTGGCAGATTGAGCGGTGTGAGTACGGGTAATGGAGTATACGAGCGCGTAGACGGCTCGGCGCGTGGACGCATTCCGTGCTGTGACAAGTGTGGCGGCCAGAAGACTCCACTCCTGCATCCACGCACGAGTCGCGCCAGCCCTGACGATGGGCGTCTCACGGCACACGTCATTGTCCTGTATTCCTGACGGGGACAAACAATAGCGATCCGCGGATGTGCGGTTCAACAAGCACGACTAAACCAGCCAGCAGCGTTCACTTGTCGCCGCCGTCGTGGAGTGTCACATTTCTGTTTATTTCGATTGGTTGACGTGTCTCACGGCACACAGCTGTCTGTTTGGGTGTCACAGCAACGACAAAAAAACATCCGGTTGCCATACACATAAGCAGTCACAGTGTCGCGTTTGACAGGATGAGTAGAAGCGTGAACCAAAATGATGGAAGATCAGCAAAACAAAAAGAAACAAAGTGGAGTGTAGAAAAACAGAAAAAAAAAACAGAGAGCAACGCAGATATACAGGCAAATTAAAAAAAAACAAAGTTCACGTCGCATGCGTGCAGTCACCACTGGAACAGTTTGAAAGGGACAAGAGAGAAAAGCAGCCAACAATCAAAAAGGGAGGCGACGCAAAGAAAGCCATGAGCAATAGTGATTGAGAGCACAGGAATAAGCAAAAACAGAGGATAAAAATGCGTCACCAGCACACACACACACATTGCTGGAAACTAATGACGATAAATAAATTTAGAAAAAAGTGCATGGTGAGGTGCACGGCAACCATGTGTGTGCTTTCTTATTTCTTGCTATGTTTGGGTGATTATTGATTGTTGATTGGTGTTTACTGTTGGCGGCGAGGAGCCGCAGGCAGCTCTCCATTCGTGCGCACGTCTTCACTTTTTCTTTCTTTGGTCTCTCTTTGCATACGTGAGCATCTTGTTGTGTTCATCTGCAGCCTTTTTTTTTTTCGTACGGTTACTTGCCTCGGAGGTACTGGAAGGAGTACGTGGTGGTTTCCGTGTAGACCTCGCCCTTGGAAAGTTCCGTGGTCGGGAATTGCGCCAGGTTCGGGCTGTTCGGAAAGTACTGGCACTCCAGCGCCACACCACCGAAGCGCTGGAAGCGCTGCTCCTTGGAGCCGTCCGCGTGCTCAGGCAAGTGGTTCGCCGTGTAGACGACCACGACGGGGTTCGTCGTCCACACCGACATTTGCAGCTTGGTCATGGGGCTAAACAGCACGGCGGCCTCGCGCAGGGTCGAGTCCCAGGTTTCAAGGGCAATCGGGTCGTCGTAGCCGCCGGTCTCCCGCCCCATCAGCTTGGTGCTCTCCATGCCGTCGCAGATGCATCGCATCGTGGCGTAGTCGTGCGGTGTGCCCGTGGTCGGGATGAGCTCACCAGTCGGCACCACCTCATCGTCGGTTTCAGCGAAGTACGCCGCATTCAACTTGAGTTCGTGGTTGTCGACCGCCGCCGGCAGCGCCGCGATAGCCTCGGGGTAGAGGGGGCGGGTGACACCGTTCAGATTCCAGTAGACGTGGTTGGTGAGGTTCACCACAGTCGCGTCCGCCTTGGACGTCTCCGACAAGGAGGCCTTGTACACGACGGTGAGCTTCGGGCACTCCTTGGACAGTGTGTAGGTCGCGGTCACGTGCAGGTCTCCAGGGAAGCCCTGATCCAGGTGGGGCGAGGTCAAGTGAAAGGAGACGCCAATCTCGTTGTCGCCGTCCGCGACAATGTACTTCCACTGCTTCTTGGCGAAGCCTTGGGGCCCGCCGTGCAGGGTATTTGCGTTCTCGTTCTGCAGCAGCTTGTAGTCGGTGCCGTTGAGGGTAAACTCGCCGCCGCCAATGCGTCCAGCAAAGCGGCCAATGCTCGCACCGAGCACCGCGCCCGGGGCGGCGCATTCCTCCGCGGACACGTAGCCCAGGCACGTCTCCTGCCATGCGTCGGGTGCCTCCGGGGGCTTGTGTGTGTTGCGCACGCGCACGGAGTTGATGGAGGCACCGTACGTCAGCAGTTCGACCTGAATGAGCGCGGTGCGAAGGACGACCTTGAAGCCGTCACCGAACGGCTCCACCCGCGTGCCATGTCCGTGCGAGCCTTGCGGGCTCGTCGCCGGCGGTACATTCTCCGGCTTGGGCCCCGACACCTCTGCGACGATGGGGGAGCTCGGATTGGTGGTGTCCGCGACGTGGTCCACATACGTGTCGTACGGCTCGCCTTCCATATTGTCTTGCTTTTCGTTTGACGCGCTGCGGTGGCGTGATATTTTTTGTTTGTTTTGGATTTTGATATGTGGCTTCTCCGGTATCACGAGAAAAAAGAACAGCAACAATCAGAGCAACAACGGCAAGGTAGCCACTACGAAATTTTGAGTTTGATGGGTTTGACGAAGGAAAAAAAATGTGTTGGGGATGTATGTTTCGTTGAAAATGCTTGCAACCAAGGGTAGACGTTGCGTCTCTGAAGAAGGGGAAAATAACACGTAGAGAGCCACGAGAGGGAGAAGAAATGATGGAGTCGACTTGACAGAGCGGGGAAGGTGGCAGTGCACTTGCCGGTGCGAGGCTTGGAAACCTTCGCAACATGTAGGTAGCGTAACTTGTCCATGTATGAGTGTCGTGTTTTTTTTTTTTAAGGATGTAGCAGAATGAGAGAGCAAAAGCAGTTCAAAAATAACAAGAGAGTTCTGTGGTAGTACGGTGTTCTTCACAACTTTCCGTTTCGTAGATGAGTGGCTCTACACAGATGAGACTTGGCGGGCCTCGATGGCGAACACCACGCACGCCTCGGCAGCTGTCTGTGCGGTTGCCATGTCCCCCTGAGCCAGGAAAAGGCACTCCTCGGTCTCGCGCAGTGATTTCTTGAAGGTGTCGAACAGCCACGCCACGAGCTCTGTGCGATCTGTGACGGCTGGGGTGTTCGGTCGAGGTGTGGATGGACACGTCGTCGTCAGCGGAGGAAAGAGCACATCAGAGTTCTGCGGGTGCACGGCCTCGCGACCGTCCTTGAAGCAGCGGTCCATCTGCGGGTTGTGCGTATGTGTGTGTGTATGTGTGTGTCTGTGTGTGTGGCACCAAGGTTGCGAAGATCAAGACCCGAACAAATGACAGCAAGGCTACGAGTACAATGAGATTGGGAGGGAGTGGAGGAACGAGTGAAGTGAATTGGAAGATATTGAATGCGCATGGAGTTGGCATGGAAACTTCTTCATTTCACGTGGTGTTGGCATGAGCAGTGTCCTTTCAGTTTGCGAGCTTGTGAGTGGAAAACAAAAAAGAATAAAGTAAAAAAGAATATCAAACAAACGCGTAGTCAGATGTGTCCTTTATAAGCCTGCAGTGCCGCACCACGTCTGCATGAGGCAGCGGGAGAGAATGCTCTGTGGGGACGCCAGCGCACGTGCTGCCGTGGCGTTGCCTTGTCCGAGGCACGTCAGCAGTGTGGCTCGTAGGTCCTGCAATGTACATACGAAGGCCTCCACACGCGACCAATTGTGCGGCAGTGATGGCTCCGTCTCTGAATGATCCGACACCAGAGACAGCAGCACGGCAGCGACCAAAAGGCGCGCTCGCTGAGCCTTTGTTTCTCCCGCATCCACACTCGGAGGGGCCAGGAGGTAGAGCACGCTCGCGAAGACAGCCGCGCACTCGCGCTGGTCGCGGCGCCAGAGACGGCGGTACACAAAAGGCTGCACCTCCACCGCCGCCGCGAAGAACGGGCTGCTGGGGACAAAAGCAGAGGCCATCGTCGTCGCGCACGGCAGCGGTGGCACAGCCAGGCATGCGTCAGACCCGACGTAAGTCGGTGGCAGTTGCGCCTCCACCGCCGTCGACACAACTGTCGTATCGCCCCTGTGAAAGACACGCGCGCAAGCTTCGAGAAGGGGCTGTGGCGGCGGTGATGTGTGCAGTGACGTGGCCCGCGCCTCTCGGACGAGAGCGACACCGGTTTGCACCATCTCCTGAAACAGGGGGTGGCACAGCACCTCCACGTCCGTCATCAGCACGGCCGCACCCGTCGGCGTGTCCGCATGTGCACTTGGCTGTGGCCACGAAGGCGTGCCGGCTCTCAGCGTGGTCAAGGCGGTGAGACTGCTCAGAGAGCGCCAGAGAGAGTCGGCGGGTGCGGGCAGAGGTGTCCGGGGGCAGGCCTCGTCGTCGTCCGCGGCATCGGCCATGAGGTACACCGTCGCAAGCGCCATGTACACCGACAGTGGGATGTGGTAGAGCGCGGGCGTCGCGGCAGTGGCACTGCGCGGCACGGTATCAGTGGACGAGAGCAGTGCGTCTTCGGCAGCATTTGCACCACCTGGACCCGCGGTCGAAAAGAAGAGCGGGAGAAAGTCGAGTGACCACCACTCAGCCTGCTGACAGAGGAGCCAGCGGAGGTGAGTCGACGACGGCGCATCAGAAAAGCCAGCCCCACTGGCACGCAGGAGAGACAGCCGCTGTGTGTCGCGGTGCCAATCTAGAGCGGTGTCGAGCGCGCTCCTCGTGGGAGCCGTCTCGCACGGCGCAGAGGGGGGCAGACGCCACACCAAGGTCAGCAGTGCGCACCAGCTCGCCCGCCAGCGCCACAGCACACCGAGCACAATCGTGATGAGGGCGACCACCAGGTAGAGCACGCCAGCACCGACGGCAGTGAGGCACACGCGAGGAAACACCGCAATGAGCACGCTGAGAGCCATCAGAGCGGCACGGGACCAGCGCGATTCTCCGTCGGTGCAACTCAACCAAGTGCCCCGACCAAGGCAGCCGTGCAGCCACGCAAAGACGGCTTCGTGCTCGCGGGCAGAGCGAAAGACGGGCACGTACGGAACGGCACTGGACACATCGCGTACCACCGACTGTGACAGGTGTGCCGTCCAGGCGGTGAACGAGGCCGACAGCTCAGTGTGCCTGCCCGCCTGCAGCGTCCATTCGACAGCGCACATCTCCCGCACTACCGGCTCGACCAGGCGGCTGGAGGCCGCGTTGCGCGCGCACGCGGGTCGGCGGACCCTGTGGCCGGGCAGAGCCACGTCTGACGACGCCACGGCGGTGAGCTCCGCACGCCGCCCCAGACACAGCGCACCGGCGACGAATGCATCGCCCGTGCCGAGTGCCAGACGCGAGACGCCGCCGTGCAGAGATGCACAAACACCCCTTGGACCACGCGCAGGCGGCGAGGAGGGCCCTCGCACCGGTACCGCAAGGCGCCAGAGGGTCGCGCGCAGCGGACTCGCCAGTGGACGGGGGTCGTCGTGCGCCGAGAGCTGTGCGGCGTCCAGCCGTGTCAGCTGCGATGTCAGCGCGCAGAGCAGCAACGGGCCGTGAAGGTGCACCGCGAGGCGCGTGAGCAGCGCGTCGGCCCGATCGCCGCTCGCCTCGAGCTGCGTCACGAGCGCCGCCACCAGACGCGCCTGCTCAGCAAGCACCGCGCTGGTCGGCGTCGTGAGCGCCAGGCCCACCTCGAGCAAAGACTCCAGCGCGGTGACAGTGAGGAACGGCGGGGCAGGGGCCATCTCGCGGAACTGAATGGACCGCAGCAGCGCACGCGTGCTCTCCGGGCTCCAGCTGCCCACCGAAAGTGTCAGCGTGGACGCGTAGGAGTCGTCCAGCCCCGGCGTCGGTGAGCGGCGTTTGTCCACCACGTTCTCTGCCGTCTCTTCAACAGAGGGCAGCACGAGGTGGGCCGCGGACATGCGGCGACTGTGCGTGCGCGACGGGCTCACCAGCGCGCGGAGAGTGGCGGAGTGCGCCGGCGAGTGCTCGGGGGAGACGCTGCGGAGGAGCGCCGCCGTCGCTGCGGTGTCGAGGTCGACGTTTGTTTCCGTTGGTGCGGCCAGGAAGCCTTGCAGTGCGGTGCAAACCCAATTGGTGCGCATCTCCGCGCCATGGTCCACGTGCGCGGCGAGCAGCAGCAGGGTCGTCACGGCGTTCTCCGCGGTGGTCAGCGTTGGCGCGAGTCGCCAGTCCGTGCCCACTGCTTCACGGAGGATCGGTGACTCGCGGAGATGCGACGTCATCAAGGCGTCGAGCTCGGCGAGGCCAATGGTGAGAAGCGTATCCGCGTGGAGAAGGACAAAGGCGAAGAGGTCGTCGGCAGAGACCACACCGTCGCCGTCGCCGTCCAGCAACTGCAGAAACTGTCTGGCCTGCGCAGAGGCCGTGGTCGACGGCCGTAGAAGACCGACGCCCGAGCGCGGCACGCTGACGCTGACTGCGGCAGCACTGGTGCTCTCCGCGTAGAACACGAACGGACTCTGCGAGCGTGGCGACGGCGACAGGTGCGCGGAGCCGCTCGTGAGTGAGATCTCCTCGTCCACGCTGAGCACGGTCGGTGCGGCGAGGATGTGCGGCCGCGCGCCGCCGAACGGCACGGGAGCCTTGTCTGCGGCAGCCCCATGCCTCGTCGACGGCGGCGGCTGTTTGCGCACCACCTTGGTCGCACGCGCTGGCGAGGAGGACGACGAGGCGGCCGGGAGTTGCGCATCATCGGCCGGCTCAACGCGCACACTGGCGAGAGCCACCGCCTCGCGCGTCATCGCTGGGGCAAGATCGGTCTCGAGAGGGGATGGCGAGCGCTCGATGGCCTGCCGCGGTGGCAGCGGGCCAGGCGACCCTTGTTGTGCCGCCTCAGGCAGACGCCGCTCTCCGCAGACCTCTGCAATGGACGGCGGCGGAGGCGGCGCCACGGACAGCCGCACGGGACGCACGACAGCGGCAGTGGTGCCACCGTGAGTTGCGGGCATCGCACTCGGCGTCGAGGCCCCGCGCGGCTGTCGCTCAATCTTGCCGGGCGGCGACCAGGCGGGCCGAGGACGGGCGGTCTGAGGCGTCTGGTCGTCGGTCTGCGCAGCTCCGGTGGCATTGGGCGATAGTGCTGTGAGAGACGGCGCAGTGCCACGACGGACCTTGGCCGGCGGCGACGTCCACGAGAGCTTCGAGGCGTGCGTGTGCGTGTGCGAGGTGCCATAGCGATTGGCGGCCGAGGAGGGAAGGCCGGTGGTCAGACGATCGAAGACGCTTCCTGGTCGTGTCTTGCCGGGAGTGGTCGAGGCCTCCGAGGCGCCGGCGGCGGCGGTGACGGACGGACGGGCGGTGATTGGTGCGCGGGCTGGTGTGCGTGGGGTGCCGAGCGACCGCGCTGTTGTGCGCGGCGTGCGTGACCCCGCTGTGGATCGCGCTGTTCGCGGCGTCTCCATTCACAAGGAGAACTGAAACAACAACAACAACAAAAAAAAAGCGTTAGACACTGTGAGAAGAGTGAGAAGGGAACAATGTGGGAGGTCCGTTTTCGAAGCGAGAATGGCGGTAAGAGATCGATTTCACTCTAAACAACGTTGCCGCTGCCGGACCAGTGTCGTATTCTCGTGAATGGACAGATCTATGAAATGGAGGGGTAATAAGAAAAAACAAATACAACGAAGGGGGAGTATCTGGTCCCCTTGCACGGTGAACAAGACGTTATTTTGTGAAGGTGCGTTTGTCACCTCTTGCGCGGGAAACAAAAACAAAAAAAAGGCATGTGAGAGTGTGTACGAAGGAGGAAGCAATGAGGACGGTGGGTCAGTTTGAACAAGGCGTGGCCCATTGTAGGACCGAACTGGTCTGTTCTTGTTTCGTTCTTTGCTGGCGCTGATACACGTGTGCACGCGGACGCGTCAGGGACTGTGAGGCACGCAGTGTGGGACGCAGTCTCACCAAGCACTCCTGCACTAGACAGAACGGTGTGTAAATGTGACTGATTATTGAAAGGTAAATACACTCCAGTGAGTGCGAGGAGTCGATCATGTACATGCAACGCACAAAAAAAAACCAAAAAAATCGCAAGGAGGGCACCTGGGAAAACGCAACGTTTTCGCGGGCCTCTTGCCGTAATTTACAGACGCACCTCGCGAAAAAAAAAAACCGGTGGAGGTTGAAAGGGGTTTCTACACCATCTGGAGGCCTAGCTACCCGCGCGTGACTTGCTGGGGGTTGCCTTCTTCTTGGCACGCGTGGGCGTGCCCTTGGCGGCCGCCTTCGTGGCCCGCTTCTTCTTCGCGGCGCTGGTCATGCTGCCCGGCTGCCCACGCGCCACTGTCTTGCGCTTCACAGGGGTGCTCGCCATGGCGGCCTCGAGGTCCCTCAGCGCGCCAGGATCGGTGAGCGTCTCGCCGCCCTTGTCGCGGGTAAAGGCCTCGGTGAGCAGCCGGTACTCGCGCTTGTTGACGTCGAGCTTCTGTTGGCACCACTCGAGGAAGCGGTTGGACTGCACGGCCGTGCATTCGACCAGCACCGTGATGACCTTGACGGTCATGGCCAGGGTCATGCTGCGCCACCACACGTCGAAACACGTCGGCACAAAGCCGGCCTCACCAGCGACGCGATCGCGGCCCGCCTCGAGCAGTGTGCGCGGGTCCATGGGGCCAGCCTGCGAGGTCATGCGCTGGATTTGATCGGCGTACGAGTGGCCCGTGACGGGCACGCGAGTCTGGGCACCGGTGGCGAGGAACGTCTTGCACCGCACAAGACGCCGCACCTCGTCGTTGTAGCGCGAGGCCAGCGATGGCGCACTGCCGTCCGCCCCACGCGGTGCGCCACGCTGGGACGCCAACAAGGGGCTCAGCGCGTTGCAATCCACCAGCGCCGCGCCGCCCTGATCGACCACGAGCGCCGACACGAGCTTCAGCATCGTCTCGTCCTCGACGGGTCGCATCAGCGTGTCGTAGAAGCGCGGGCTGTTGTGGTAGACATTGTCGAGCGCCTGGGAGGCCACCATCGGGTGCAGCAGCACACCGGTCAGCGCCGCGAGGTACGGCGAGAAGGAGAAGTCGGAGGGCAGCACCTTCGCGTCCATCGCCTGCTCCACCAGCGGGTGCTTGCCGGCCACAAAGTCGAACACCTTCTCGATGCAGCCCGTGGCCACCGAGGGCAGCACCTCAAACTCGGAGACGACGACGTTGCTCGTGCCCTCCGCACTGGCACGCTGGCAGAACAGGTCCAGCACGCGCATGGCGCAGTTCTCCTCGAGGCCCGGTGCGGCAGGCTGTGCGTGGAAGAGGGCCGCGTCGTCCTCGGGGTCGTAGCCGACGATGCCGAGCACGTCGTTGAGGGACTGCAGCGTCGGCGAGAGCAGCTCCCAGGCGGCGTCATCCATGTCGGGAAAGACGACCTTGGCGTACCGCCCCGTGCCGCCGCCGCGACGTGGAGAGCGCGCCGTCATCGAGTTCTGGCGCAGCGGCTGGTGCGGCATCATTGTCCGCGAGGTCGCCATGGTCGGCAGCGTCACCGAGACATCGCGCGAAGAGAACTGCGCGGAGCTTGTCAGCAGGCCCCGGCTCGACTCGAGCGCGGTGGAGGCCTCAAGGTTGCCCGGCGCCACCGGCGTGGTGCCACCAACGGCGACCGCGGGGTCGTGCAGACGGATCAGGGTCCCCGAGGAGACGTCGTAGATGCCCGTAATGTACGGCGGCAGCGCCATCTCGTCCGGCGGGGCCGTCGCCTCCTTCGCGGCGCGCTTCTTGCGGCTGCCGGAGGGGCCCGGGGTCGCGCTTGGTGAGGTGGCGGAGGGTCGTCTCGCTCGGGTGCGAGGAGTCGGGTTGGGGGTGAAGGGCGACGGCGGCGACGGCACCGCGCGCGTCTTGCCGAGCAGCTTGCTCGTGTCGGGGCCGAGCGGGGAGCCCTCCGGCATCGCCCCAGAGGGACGCGACACGGACGAGCTGGCGAGCTGCGCGGCGCGGGCGTTGGCGGCGGTGAAGGGGGCGTTGACGAGGATCTTCAGATAGCGCGCAAACGCGTCGACGTTCCAGCGCAGGTGCAGCGGCGCGTTGTCGGGCAGGTAGCCGAGCGCGACGGCGTTGTTGAGCGCCGGGATGATCCAGCTGTCGAAGAGCAGAAACTTGGCGAGCCGGTACTGCTCGATGCTCAGCAGGAGCTGGTCGAGGCGCTGGTTGGCCTGCACGTCGTTGCGCATCGTCTTGGCAGCCACACGCTTTTGCTTGAGCGTGTGCACGTGCTCGGCCACGCGACGGGCGGCGCTGCCGGGTCGGCCCTCGCTGCCCTCGCTCGCCGACACGAGCACGTCCCGCAGTAGGTGCAGGTGTACGGTTGAGCAGAACTGCGTGATCAGCGTCGTGATGCCCTGCGGCAGGCGGGTGGCGGAGCGCCGGCCGTGCAGCGCGCTGAGGAACTCGTTCATGACGTACTGGATGTCCTGCGTGATGAGGTCCTCCAGGCGCGCCATGCGGGCGTCGAGGCCATCCAAAAGATGCTGGACGTTCAGGCCCGCCGCCGTCGGGGCCGCGGAGGTGTGCCCACTGGCCACGGCGATGGGCGACGGACAGCCGGTGGAGGACCGCCGGGAGGTGCCAACGCCGACTGGGGCACCGTGCACGTTCGTCGAGGCCTCCAGATCGAGGCGGTTCACGTAGAGCAGCACGCTCTCCCGGCGCAGCACATTGAAGAGCCGGTCGAGCAAGTTCTTGAGCCAGGCCGCACCGTGCAGGCGGATGTACGTGGAGAGAATGATCAGCGGCGACGCGAGCACCGTGGTGGACTCGCTGAGTCCGCTGTTGCCGTCTTCGCCCGTGCCTTGCGCCGTCTCCTCAGGCACCGGGGATGGAGGCTGCCGGCGCGAACCCTCCAGATCGGCGCCCGCGGTGGCGCTGCTGTTGTTGGGCGGCACGGCGGACCTGTCCGTGCTGTCTTGATTGTCCCGCACGCTGCCGGTCATCGGAAAGCCGCTTCCCTCGCTCGCGGCCCCCGCTGCCTCCTCGACACCCGACGACACCGCGGCCACCGAGGCGACGGAGAAGGACGAGTGTGCACCGGCCCCGTGTGTGCCGCTGCGCATCGTCGTCAGCAAGGTCGATTTGGCCTGCAGCAGCTGCTCGCGGCGCGTCTCAAAGCGAATGAGCGCCTGCACCAGCGAGCCGACAGGGAGGTACTGCTGATGGCGGCCGGGGATGTAGCGGTGCTCGCGCGGTACTTGATGGTGCGTGCCAGGGGAGAGCGGGGAGGCCACCGTGGGGGGCACCGTGGTGAGGCCGACACGCGGAGACAGCGCTGGCAGGCGCGGTGAGCCGCCCTCCGAGGCCGTGGCCGCGTTGCGTGCGCGGTTCGCCGTCTGACGGCTCTGCGTGCTACCCGCCGACACCGAGCTCAGCGCCGGCGAGGACGCGGAGAGGTCGTTGATCGGGAAAGCCATGCCGCCGACCTGGCCGGGGTGCACGAGCAGACGCGGTGGCGGACAGAGCGAGTGGTCAATCGGCACGCGCACGTTCGCTGTCGCCGCGTCGAGGAACCACGTGTTGAGGTCGAAGAGGGCGTTGAACTCGGACTCACCAAAATGCCGCAGCGCAAAGAGCATCTCGAGTTCGCCCGCGGCGTCGTGCGCGGCGGCGGCGGCCGCCTCGTCGTCCTCGTCCTCTTCACTGTCCATCGGCGCTGTGCTACCGCGCACACGGCCGAACGCGGCGGGCGGGCCGCTGCCGTCCCGCTTCAGGTGCGCGCTCGCCACGTTCAGTCCGGGGACCTCGAACTGCGCTTGCCGGAGCAGCGCGCGGCGGTCAAGAAAGCGTGCCGCGGTCTCCTCGTCGAGTGCGCAGTCGGTGAGAAACCGGCACACCTGCGACACCATCGTCAGCGCGCACTTGGCGTCGCTGCTCTCAAAGGCGATGATCAGGTTCTCTGTCATTTGCTCCATCACGCGGTACGGGCAGAGCTGGCGCTGCATGGCGACCTGGTGCCGCGCGGTGCGAGCGCGCGAGAGGAGGTTGCCGGCCATCTCCAGATCGATCGTCGAGGTGGAGGTGTCGGTGCAGTGCGCGGCGTGACGGTGCATGTGCGCCTTGATGACGCCAATCAGCACGTAGATGGCTGAGACGTGCGCAAAGTTGTAGCTCTGGTCGTGAATGAGGAAGAAGCTGAACGGGCTGCACGGCCAGACCTTGCGGTGCTCGTAGGCCTCGCGCCACGTGGCGTACTGGCTGAAAATCGGCAGCCCGACCATGTCCGCCACGGGCCCGCGGCGACCCGCCTTCTGGGCACGCACAGCCTTTTGGTACTGCTCGCGCAGTCGCTTCACCTGCGTCGGTGGGGACAGGATCGCGAAGAACGGTGAGAAGCTCTCGTAGACGCGCTGGAAAGACTGCTCGGCCGTGAGCAGCGGGGCGGTTGGCGCGGTCATGGCCGCGCTGGCCTTGGAGAGGCCCTGGGAGAGCTGGCCGGCTTGGACGTAGCCAGAGCGGGTCGCGACGTGCAGCAGCTGCAGGCGCACCATGGTCGCGCTCTTGCCCTTCTCCGCCGCCTCGCGCTGCAGCCAGGCCAGGGCTCGGTTGTCGAGCAGGAGCGTCCACGCCTCGCTCTGCAAGTTGTACACCTCGCGCGGTAGCCTGTGCGGGTTGTCGGCGTTGTCCGCGGCGGGCATGATCACATCGCCGTCACTGCGGCCGCCGCCACCGCCCGGGTAGAAGGAAGTGTCGCTCGGCATGGAGTGCCTCCGAAAGGGGGCGGAGACGAACGACTGATCGTTCACCACGCGCTGGCTCCGCGGCGAGAGCAGCACGCTGAAGATCTCGTGGCTGGTGCCGTCGGGGCCACGCAAAAAATCGAAGAAGTTCGGCGAGAAGAGGTCATCGCCGTCCAGCAAGTCCGTCAGCGTGTCAAGCGTGCTGAGACGGCTCTGAGACCCCTCCGGAGCACGCGCCTCGCCGTCACCGTCGTCAAACTCGTCGTCAAAGTCGTCGTCCTTCGCTGGTCGACGCGGACTGGTCTTCGCGAGTGCCTTGGCAGCCCTGGGGGACATTTCGGTGGCCATCAACACCGCCACGTCCCGCTGCGTCGGATACTGTGCGCTGGTCGTGCTCGGGTTCTTGGGCATGGGCGGCGGATAGGAGCTAGTGCCGAACTGGCGCATGTACAGATTGTACCACTGGAAGTCGTTGTCGACGGGCGTGGTGAAGCGGATGGCGGAGCCACCCTCGTCGGACGCCATCGGGACGCTGCCGTGGGTGCTTCACAGAGGCGGGGAAAGAAAACGTGCAGGGGGTATATGTGTGGCCGGCAGTAAAGAAAAAAAAAGGGGAAACAGAAATCAAAAAAAGAAAAAAGGTGTCGGCCACTTGGCAAGTCGTCTTTACTTTTTTTTTGTTTTCTTCTTCAGTGCTTCTCGTGGCCACAATACTGCAGAGTTTGGCAGATGCCCATGTGTGAAGAGGCAAGGAATGAAAATATCAGTGGAGAAGCAACGGGAGGAAGTGAGAGGTGTCGCAGTTCAGTAGTGGGGGTGAGAAGCCTGTGACACGGCAGTGTCGTACTCGATAGGATGGCGAACTGGCACCAAGAGAGAGATCGGGTGAAGCAACCTCACACATGTTGTCGGCAACCCACGCAGTCATGGTCGCTGAAAATAGTTCGACGGAGCAAATCACGTCTCTGTCGGCGGGTACACCTGCGCTCACGCGCGTCTCTACTCCGGCGTGAGACTGTAAAGAACGTTCAAACAAAAATAAGTACTTGTGATTTGTGTACTTTTGGACGAAGGTGAATTGCACTTGGCGATGCCACATGATATGGGTTTGATCGGCATTCAACAGCAAGATGCCGAGATGACGCGCAAACGCAGGACAGCCACGGCAACGAGAACAACAACAATTGGAGTGAGAGGGCATGAAAACAACAACAAAAAAAAGGGGGGCACCTGGTGTGGAAAAGTTGCAAACTGACTATCCGAGGCGGTACAATTCACGCACCGAGACACCTGTAGCCCATTCACGGCTCACAGATATGAAGTGAGAGGGCAAACAGAAGAAAAAAAAAGAAAAGCACTGGGAGAAGCAATAAAGTAGTGAACACGCATCGACAGAGATATGGAAAAGAAGCGTGCCGTCAAAGCTAGAACAGAGAAACGCGGCTAGCAAACGTGGCAAGCAGCGGGTCATCTCTCCGATCACTTTCAGAGAATAACGTTCCCATGACTGCTCATTTCTTCCCTTTACACACGTCCTTTTTTTTCCCCCTTTCAACGCACGAGCTTGGTGCACGTGGCGAGCAAGAGCCAGGCGAGGGCGAGAAACAGGAAGCAGTACAGTGCGAGCTGCATCACGTCCGAGGCGAACCGCTCTGGCTGCAGCCCCATGTTGGCCAGGTACTGCACACACATGATCGGAATGTGCGCTGCCGACGACTTGCCGGTCTCATCGGTCGGGGAGAACATGCACGCCTGTCCATCCAGCTCGTTCACCAGCAGCGACTCGAAGGCGAGGAAGAACGGCGAGAGACTCTGGAAGGGCTTCAGCACGGCCGGGATCGTCTGTGCCTGCACAAGAGCGCCGCCAAAGACAAAGTTCCACAGGATGATGATGCTGCTGACGAGTGCCGCCGCGCCGAAGCTGCCGGCCACGATGCCGACGCAGAAGACAATCAGCGTCTGGCATATGGAGAAGAGCACAATGACGAGGATGAACCAGTAGAAGTGCGTGCCGCTGTCGGTGCGGAAACCCATCGGGTAGTAGATGATGGACGACAGCACGACCGAGGGAATAACGCGGAGTGGCACAATGTCGACGAGCACCTTGGACATGAGGTATGAGAAGGTTACGTAGAAGCCGTTCTCGCGCTCGACAATGAAGAGCTTCCGCTCCACAATGAGCTGCTCGAGTGAGCTCAGCGACACAAACGCGGTGACCAGCAAGAGGAAGGAGGTGCTGCCGGCACGGTTGAGTGCGCCGGGCAGGTCGAGCTCCTGCTCCTTGTACAAAAAGCACATGAGCGTCGCCATGCACGCGACCACCGCCGCATGGCAGACGACCAGGTGGAAGGACCCGATGAGGCACGCGGTGGCGCGGGAGGTGAGGATGGCCAGCTGCTGGTACACATTCGCGTAGTAGATGCGGAAGCCGGAGGTGGCCTCCATAATCGCGGCGCCGTCGACGAGTGCCGCGCTGCCAACGACGGTCGACGGCGGCGAGCCACCGCTGGGAGCGTGTGGGACGGACGCGCGACCGGCCGCCTCGGTGGCCGCAGGCACGCTCGCGGACAAGTAGGCCACGGCCTCGCGCTGCGTGTGGCGGTCGCGGTTGCAAGCGATGTCCTCGCGCTGCAGCTCCGTGCGGGCACCGTCGTCGAGGTGCTCCTCCAGGCGCATCAGGTACTCGGCCGGGTTCGGGTCGTCAGCGTGCGACGGCACGCGGTGCGTTGGGCCGAGCGCTGTCTTGACGCGCGCCTCCAGCGTCGCCGCCGCCCCTCGCGCTGGACCGCCAAAAACACTCACGCCGTGCGACAGCAGCAGGATTTGATCGAACAGATTGTAGATCTCGGTCGAGGGCTGGTGGATGCTGAAGATGACGATCGGCCGAAAAGAGAAGTAGTATGGCGCGTAGACACGCATAGGCGAGTCCTTGGCGAGCGCCACGACCGCCTCCGTCACGTGCCGTGCGCTGACCGCGTCGAGGCCGCTCGTCGGCTCGTCGAGGAACAAAATACGCGGGTTCGCGAGCAGCTCCACCGCGATGGACACACGGCGCCGCTCGCCGCCGCTGATGCCGCGGATGTTGCCACCATTGCCGACCAGCGTGCCTGCGCAGCGCTCCAGCCGCATGCGGGTGATGATGCCGTCGACAATGTGGTCAATGGTGCGCTGCGCAAAGGCCTGGGGCAGCTTGAGGCGCGCGGCGTACTCGATCGTCTGGCGCACGGTCAGCGCTGGCAGCAGCGTGTCTTCCTGAGAGACGTAACCGATGATGTTGCGGTACTGTGCGGAGGTGTGGCTCGAGATGGAGATGGGCGTGCCGTTCAGCGCAATCTCACCGGTGACCTTGCCGGCCTTGGTGCGCGCGGAGAGCAGGTCGAGCAGCGACGTCTTGCCAGCGCCGGAGGGCCCCATAATGGCGAGCACTTCGCCGGAGCGAATGGAGAAGTTGATGTTGTCCAGAATGACGCGCGGTGCCGCCTCCTCGCGGCCGGCCAGACAGGGGCCGATGAGCGTGTACTGCAGCCCCGCGACCGCCAGCTCCAGCGGACTGCGATTGAGCTCGCGCACCCGCTGCACCTCGCTCTGCTCCTCGACCGAAAGTGTGGCGGCCCGGCGGTAGACGCTCTCGCGGACGGACACCGCGCTCTGGGGACTGCTGCCGGCGCCGCTCGCCTCGCGGCGGCCGAGGAGAGGTCCGTCCTCGTTCTCCTCGTCGAGCTCGTTCGCCCGATCGTCGTCCTCGCCGGGGGCGGCCCCGTCCGGGCGGAAGGCCTCGTCGTCGTTGTCGCCCGCCGTGCGCACGTGGAAGAGCACCAAGAAGTCCTTTGTGCGGACCGCGGCGCGCTGGCGTGCGCAGTACCAGTGCACCACCACGCCCGCGCAGAGCAGCACGACGAGGACGAAGAGTGCCGTCATGTAGCGCTGGTGGCGGACGACGGAGGGATCGGGCGGCGGTCCGTCGGGGAACTGCGTCTCGTTGACGCACTCCGTCGCGCGGCACTCCGTGTCGAAGATGAGCGTGAGGTCGGTGAGTGTCAGCGTGCAGGCGCCGGTGGTCGTGCTGCAGCGGATGCGAATGCTGTTCTTGATCGCGGGGAGGATCGTGTTGTTGAGAATGGCGGACTCGGCGCAGATCGGCTCGAAGCGGCGCGGTGCAGGCTCCGCGCAGGCGCAGTCCGTCTCGCGGCACTCGTACACGACCGTCTGCTCAAGCGGTGCGGTTCGCATGCTCAGGGCGGTGGCGAAGATGTACAGCGTCACGACGGTCACAATGAGCAGCGCGAGCGTCGCCGTCACGCACTTCATCCGGCGGAAGCCGAGCTGCTTGGCGCACGTGCCAATGAGGGCGAGCACCGCGCACAGCGCCACGAGCGTGACTTGACCCACCACACGCACGAGACGGAACACCCTGGCCCGCGCCGTCTCCTCCTCGGGCTCGTCCTTGCTGGTGTCCTTCTCCTTGTCCTCCAGCACCATGGAGCAGCGCGAGGCACTGCAGCGGAAGAACGGGTCCACGTACTCGTTGTCGGGCTCGATGCGGTAGATGGCCATCGCACAGGCACCGTTCTCCTTGGCGCCAAAGGCCTCGCCGTCCTCCGTGGCACAGTCGAGCACCACCTCGGCGGTGATGTTGCGCTTGCCGTCGCCCATCAGGTTCAGGAAGAACTCGTTGCGCAGGCCGCACTGGAAGTTCTTGTTGTTGCCTCGAATGACAATGTCGTTGTTGCAGCGCGTCTCGGCCCCGTACCGCTGGCACGCCTGGTCGCGCTGGCACATCTGGCAGTTGAGGCCGTCATAGTTTTTGCGATCGCAGGCGTCACAGAGGCGGTTGTCGGGGTTGATGGGGAGGATGTGGTACTCGCCGACGCCGTTGATGGAGTTCGGGCACTGTCGGTCCGCGCACGTCGGACCCGTGTAGTAGATGGGACAGGTGCACGTTTGCCCATCCCACGTGGCGCCGTTGACGCAGGGGCCAAAGTCTTGGTGCGCCACCGCCAGACCGTCGACTTCCACTGACACCGTGTTCACCCACGATGCCCGCGCGGAGACCACCATCAGGCAGAGCACAGCCACACAAGTGTAGACGAGCACGTCCTTGGCACGGCGAGAGGACGACATGACAGCGGGCATGAAAACGGAAAGATTTGGTATGTATTCACGAAGTTGCTCGCGACAAATGTCACACAGAGAGAAGCAAGAAAAAAAAAAGCAAATTCACAGCGCAAACGTGAACGGAAAGAGTGGCGTACAGTCCCTAACGAAACGGGGAAAAAAAGAACTGAGAGGAAAAGCAATAGAAAGAAAAGACAGGCAAAGCAAGCGCGGTGAAGAAGCACAAAATCACTCGTTCCCTAAATGGGACGATCAAATGTTCTTTTTCTTTTGAGAGAGAAAGAGAGAGCGAAAGAGAAAAAAACAAAAGGCTGATATGCAAAGCAATGTAGATACACGCTCTCACCTGACACAGACGAAACTAGTAGACGCAGTGCACAGTTGCTAGGACAATTGAGCAGAACAAAATCGAATACAGGCACAGGGGAGACAGAGAGAGAGAGGAAGGAGGTAGAGTGAGAAGAAGTACAGTGTTGCCTTGTGAGGAGACGTAGTGGTCATCGAGTGAGTGGAAGGACCGGCAAGGAGACAGTGAGACAGATGACGCCTCGTCGGCGGTCAACGGTCTGAGAGGTCATCCAAGGGTCGGGACTCCAAAAAAACAAGTGAGGGAAAGCATCGCCTGCAGAAAAAGTGGCACGCCTCCCATTTTGCGAGTCGCCGGTGCGCTGGCAGAGAAGAGACACGGCACACAAGAAAAAATAAAAGGAGGTCAACTGCTGTCAGCGACGGGCAGCATAAAGAGCAATACATGAGCGAGCCACTGCACGCAGCAACTGCGGTTGGTACTGTCCCTTTTGGCGGTGGTTCGGCTAGTCTTTACAATTGCTATGACAGCATTGTCAACTTTGAATATTTTTTTTGGTGGTGCATACTACAAATGAATCAGAAACGAGGGAGTGTAAACGAAAAAAAAAGACCTAATGGCTGTGCGGAAGCGTTTTCGAAGCAGCACTCCCAGTACGGGACGTTGTGGAGGTGCAGCGCAAAGGGACAGAATCGTTGCTTGCCGAACACGAGCCGCGACAGAAGGGCGAAAAATGGTGCAAACCAGAGGCGAAAGAAAATATCCCGTTTCGCACCAGCACATAGGACAGCCGAGAGAAAAAGAAGGAAAGAAAGAAAAACTGAAGTGTGTGACGGCAGCACTGCCCATCAGCCAACAGTGTTCAGCTTCAGTCTCCCTCTTCTCCCCATGGTCGCTCTGAGCTTCACCACGTTTTGACACACACTAGGCCGTCGCGTTATGCTAAGAGGGAGAAAAAAGAATTGTAGTGTTCAACTTGTGCTGAACAGCTTTTTTTTTTTTTTTTTGATGATTACACAAACAAAGAGAAAAAGAAGTGTTGAAGCCTTGGCGACGTCCTATATCTTGATATTACCAGCCGCGGTGGTACAGGTGCTCGGGGGTGCCAGTGACGGCGCAGGTCAGGTGGCGGAAGAAGTCCTGGCGGTCGCTACCCCAGAACAGGTCGCGGCGCTCATCGGGGGTCATCTCGCGGAACTGGCCGACAGTCGGGTTCTCCTTGATGCGCACAAACGCGAGCTCGCGCATGTATTGCATGTCGTCGAAGCCCCACTTGCGCGCCTCAGTGCGGACGGCGTACTCCAGCGGGTCGGAGTCGAGGTAGTCGATCTCGATCGGGGGAGCCGTGATGGGGAAGTGCAGCTGGCGCGTCTGCGTCTGGGCAGACACGGCGCACACGGCGGCAATACGGGTGGAGGCACGGCGCATCATTTTCTTGAATACAAGGGGGGAACTTTGCGGGGGAAAGAGAACTGGCGTACGCGTAAAGTGGCTACTATCACAGGAAAAAAAGAAAGAAAGGGAAAGAGGTGGGGAGGGGGGGGGGGGATGTGACGGGTGGAGAGAATGGGGCTGCAGGTTGTTGAACACTGCAAGGTGGATGCTCCTGCGCCGCGAGGAGTTGTGTGGCAAAGGCTGTCACAGTGCGCACATCACCGCTTCTCCGTGTGCTCGGTTCCCATTTTGGAGGTCAGACAACCGCAGGTGTGCGTTCCACACGCGTGTCTGCAACGGGAGACTTCCTCAATTTTTCTCTTGTCGTTCGTCGGTGTCGTATTTTCAGTATTGGTTTGACCGTTTACCATTTATTGCTTCGCTTAGTACTGAGTATCGGTTTTTTTTTCTGTGTTTTGAGAATAATTAAAGGAAAGGAGACGTTTTTTTTCACCACAATTTCGCCGCGGCGGCTTAGCTGGTGAGTATGTTTTTTTTTTTCTTGTAAGAAAGGGGAATCGAAAACAAAAGAAAAAGAGGAAAAAAAGGGACAGAGAAAAATAGTGGAATAGAAAAACAAAAAAAACTGTCTTTTGAGAATGGCCGGCACGACCTCAAGATCACGCCTTCTTGAGGGAGGCCATGTCAATCACGAAGCGGTAGTGCACGTCGCTCTTAATCATGCGCTCGTACGCCTCGTTGATGTAGTCAATGTTGATCTTCTCCACATCGGCCGTGATGTTGTGCTTGCCGCAGAAATCGAGCATCTGCTGCGTCTCTGCAATGCCGCCAATGTTCGAGCCGCCAATAGACCGGCGCGATGCGATGAGCGCCTTGGCGTTGAAAGGCGGGTGGTCGTGCTCGGGCATGCCGACAAGCGCGAGCTTGCCGTCAATGTCGAGCGTGTCAATGTAGGGCTGCAGGTCGTGCGTTGCGCCGACCGTGTCGACAATGACGTCGAGTGTGCCGGCGGCGGCCTTCATCTGCGCCGCATCCTTGGAGATGATCACGTGATGCGCGCCGAGCTTCTTGGCCGCGTCGATCTTGCTGGTCGAAGTGGTGAAGACGGTCACCTCGGCTCCCATCGCGTTGGCGAGCTTCACCGCCATGTGACCGAGGCCGCCGAGGCCGACGACGCCGACGCGGCTGCCCTTGGTGACGCCCCAGTAGTTGAGCGGCGAGAAGGTCGTCACGCCGGCACAGAGCAGCGGGGCGGCCGCGCAGAGGTCCAGGTTGTCGGGGATGCGGCACACAAAGTGCTCGCGAACAACCATGTGGTCCGAGTAGCCACCGTACGTGGGGTGCGCGTGGTCCATGGTGCGGCTGTTGTACGTGAAGGACGCACCCTTGACGCAGTACTGCTCCACATCCCGCTTGCACTGCTTGCACTCCATGCAGGAGTCCACCATGCAGCCGACGCCCACCGTGTCGCCAATCTTGTACTTGGTCACCTTGGGCCCCACCGCTGTGACGTGGCCGACGATTTCGTGGCCGGGCACCATCGGGAAGGTGGAGCCACCCCACTCATCGCGCGCCTGGTGCACGTCGCTGTGGCAGACACCGCAGAAGGCGACCTTGATCGCCACGTCCTCGGGGCCGACGGCGCGGCGCTCGAACTTGAACGGCGCCAGCGGTGCCTTCACTGAGGGAGCAGCCCAGCCGAATGCTTCAGTAGCCATGATGATGGTGTTTTTGGGTGTTGAAAGAGAAGGGGAGGGGAAGGGAAGGTTGGTGACGGGGTGACGATAATAACTTATGTGTGTGTAGATTAGCTGGAGAGAAAGAGTCGAGAGAGAACAAGCCGGAAATGAGCGGGGGAGGCAAGTAACGATGATGGGAGTGGACAGAGCAAGGGAAAGGAAAAGCCGTTCTGTTGAGTGACGCGCACAAGCGTCTAAGAGTCCCGCCCACACACGCAGAGGTAGGAGGAGAGAGCAAACAGTTGAGAAGCCGCTCAAGGGAGGTACTAACAGCAAGGGGTAGGAGTATATTCAGAAGTCCGCCCTTCACAATACGTAAGAGGAATCTGGTGGAGAGGTGAAGCCACGTCATAACTGTCACAGAGACAGCAGCACGGAAGGAGAGGGAAACAAGACGAAAAAAAAAAAGAGGAAAGAAAGAAAGAAAGAAAGAGAGTGTGGCTCGGTCAGACGCCAAATACAACCATCACGAGAGGACGTCACGAAGGGCTTGGCGAACATCGACGTGCGCGACCACCAACCGCGGACCCGACCGGATGAAGTGTGCGGCGGGGACAAACAGCTGTCGCAACGCCATCTTTTGCGTGCGAATCGCCAGCGCGCAGGTCTCGGGCGTCTCGTGGAGGAAAAGAACCGCCCCAAAGCCAAG
Source organism: Wallacemonas sp. Wsd (assembly GCA_030849645.1). NCBI lineage: Eukaryota > Euglenozoa > Kinetoplastea > Trypanosomatida > Trypanosomatidae > Wallacemonas > Wallacemonas sp. Wsd. The sequence goes on along the minus strand of JASANQ010001310.1, from coordinate 32,803 downwards.
AGGATGCCAGACGGCTTCCGTCGCGTTCTGAACCACACGCTGCGCCACCGCGGGCAGCGCGGCGAGCGTCGTCTGCTGGCCAATCTGACAGGCCCACGAGACAGTGTCGTGTACGTGCATCATCAGCGCCTCTGTTTCCCAGAGCACGAGGCAGCCACCGCCGCCGTCGAGCATGCCGTCCAGGGTGGCACGCAGGAGCGCGCGGATGGGCCGCAGCGCATGAAGGCGTTCCTTGCGCGAGTCGGGGAATGCGGGCAGCGACACGGACGCGTAGGGGGACTGCACAAGGTACCGGACTGACGCCACGTTGAGCGTGAGCGAAGCCGCGGCAGCGAGGCTGCGCTTGGTGACCTGCGCCACGACCTTGTTGGCCGCGGCGACCGCGGACGGCTTCTTCTTCCCTCCGGTCATGGAGACGAAGAGCGGCATATAGTCGCGACACACCTTGGTGTCGACAACAACCTCCGTCCATTGCGGCTCGACGCGCGCAGCCCCGGTGTAGCTGAGGTGCGGCACCAGCCAGCGCGCGAGCAGGCGCATGCCGTCCCTGCCGCCCTCCTCACGGCTGCGCAGGGCCTCGTGCAGGCTGCCGCAGTCCGGCACGGCAAACACCGGCTCCGTCGCCACGTAGAAGGTGGCCGTCAAGGTGGCGGTGTCGTAGGCCCACCACGAGGGGGAGACAGCGTGCTTGAACTTATCGGGAGTGTTCTTGGGCACGAGCGCGGTGAAGGCGTTCACCCACAGGCCCCACTGTGTCACGCAGAGCGTCTCCGCAGAGGCTGCCACGCGGCGCTCGCCGAGCAGGGCTTCACAAAAGGTCGGCAGCTCGTCGCAGAGCGGTGCGCTGGTATCGCCGAGGGGGTCGGCACTGGGTGCACCATCCCACGCCTCATACAAGCGCCCAGAGACATCACGGTACGACGGCGAGCGCAGCGAGGTCAGCCGCAGCACAGTCGTCTCGGACGCCAGCACAGGGTACGCCTCGTCGGACCCTGCGGAGGTGTGCGTCCAGGTCAGTGGGGCCAATCGCACCTCCTCATCCACATCGCCGTCCGCCGCTTCGTCAGGCGTCTCTGCACACGCGTGAAGGGCTTTGCACCAGGCATGAGCACCAGCATCACCGGTGCGGTCGCCCACTGCCGCGCGAAGGTGCGTCTTGTCGTTCGCGACCTGTTCCACCCGACCCGTCGACGTGATGACCGTCTGCAGAAGGAGCGGTCGCCGCTCTGCGCCGTACTTCATGTCACATTTGTCGCACAAGTACATGCGGAGCTTCTTGCTCTTCTCGAGACTGGCGTCGACGACCGTGTCCACGGCAATGCCCTCGATCATGGCGGCGTTCGTCTTCAGCCACGCCCCGGGCACGAGCCATCGCCGGTTGGGTGGATTGGATGCCTCCAGCGCGGGCGTGGTGTCCTCGACCACGACAAGGTTGTCCATTGTCGTCTCCGCGCGCGCCATCACGACGTGCGACCCCGTCGGCACATCCGTCCGCGGCGCGAGCAGGCGCGTGTCATCGCGCACGCCAAAGCTGCGGCACAGCGCGCCGATCTCACGCGAGAGGTGCGCTTCGGCGTACTGCAGCACACTGGAGCGCCAGGCGCGGCACACGTGCGACAGCTCCACAAGCACCTCGCCCGCGCAGAAGTGCCACACCAAGGGGATGCAGGTGCGCGGAAAGCGGAGGGCGTGCCTTGCGTCGTCGTCGTCCGCCGGCGGCACCGGCCACTGACGCGCCAGTGCACGCACACGCGCGGTGGAGAACAGCACCTGCGCCTGTTGCATGGGTGTCCGCGAGAGAGAGGCGGTCGCTGTGCTTGTGTTGAGCAGCGCCGCCTGCATGGTCCCCATGAGGCGCTTGTCCCGTTCGTGCTGCGCCTTCAGATAGTCGCGAAACAGCGTCTGCGCGGCACCGAGCTGCGGCAGCGTGAGGACAATTTGGGGAAAGTGAATGTGGCACGAGCACTTCATCGCGTTTTGCTTCGATGGCGAGGGGCCGGTGCAATCCAGTACAAGCATCGCGGCCGCACAGGCGAACTGCTCGCGGTACCACTGCCAGAAATGACGCAGCGCGTTGAAGGAACGGATGTCCTCGCCGTCGTAGTCAAAGACAAGGTGTGTCGTGCGCGTGACGGTCTCGTTGACAAACACAGCCTGCCTCTCGGCGGTGAGGCGTAGAATGCGGTGCCACAGCACGCTCGCATCGCGGCTGTGCAGGCGGCGGTACGAGTACTGCGTGCCCGTAGTGAAGTGGGTCGCGTAGCCCTTTGCCTGGATGCGCGGCAAGCCCACGAGGGCCACGTGCGTGTTGTGCGCGGAGGCGAACAGGGTGTCATCGTCGGCGAGTGGAGTAATGAACTTGCGCAGCGACGGTGGAATGACGCGAATGAGCCGCGACGGAAACCGAAAAAGGTCCGTGGCATCGACGTCGTCAACCGATGTGTACGGGCAGGCCTCGCAGGCGGCGGCGACGTCCGGTGACACGTCCGGTGCCGTGCAGAGCGTCTTGAGGTGGCTGAACAGGTGCATCAAAAAGTGCCGGACTGTCTCCATGCCGAGACCCATCTCGTACACGGCACCGACCAGCGCCTCGAACATGTCGGCCTTGACCTTTTCAGCCGGCGCGTTGAGCTCGTACAGACCCGTCAAGTGGCGCGTGATTGACGTGGGCAGGAGCTGCGCAATGACGCTGTTACGGCACACGGTCATCACAACGTTGAGCTGCAGGGCCGCGCTGCGACCACCCTTGGCAGCGGCCTTGTCCCCAGGCTGACTCTCCAAGACAGGCTCTGTGCGCAGGAGATAGCTCTTCACGAGGCAGGCATCGAGCGAGACGACAAAGTCCATGATGGCGTCGCCGACAAACTCGAGGCGCTCGTAGTTGGTGTCCTTGTTCTCGCACTCGCGCGTGAGGGCGGTTCGGATGAGGCTGAGCTGCTCCGACGCGGTCACCTTGGAGCCGAGGCCGAGGTCGGAGACGAGCTTCTCGAGCTCACTGCGCTTCCACAAAAACTTCTTGCGCACCTCGAACACGTCCGGCTCCACTGGTGACGCGCTGTCGGTTGGTGCGGGGCCGGTGTCGCCGGTCGGTGCGCTGGGAGCGTCTGCCGCTGTCTCGGCCGTGGTGCGCCGCAGCGTCAGTGTGAGGCCCTCGCCGCGCACACACTCCTTGAGCTCCTTCAAAAAAGCGGTGCGATTCGCGTACGGGGCTCCTTCGGGTGTCACCTTGGGCACACGCATCAGCATCATGTACTGCTCCGGATCGGCGACGAATTTCTGTAGTGCCAGCTCAAAGTCGTCGAGTGAGAGTCGCCCTGGCATGAGCCGTGGTCGCACCGGCAGTGCCTTGTCGGCACCATGCAACACGTCCAGAACCGCGGCCGTTCCTGCCTCCTGTGCGCGCGGGTAGTCGGCAAAGGCGGTCTCCAGTGCTTCGGCGGAGACGTCAGTGACAAACGGAAACACAGTGCGCGGAAGTTCGCGCGCGTCCGTGGCCCCTTGTCGTCGCAGGAGGCTCAAAAGGGACGTCCACGCGGTGAGCGGCGACACCACGCTCGGCGGCAGCCTGTCCAGCCGCAGCACCCACCGCTGCGTGGAGATGACGCTGCCTTCCACGTCGGCGGCGGCCTCCGCTGTGGTGACGACCTCGGCAAACTCGCTGGCCGCGTCCTCGGGGGCTTCGGTCACGTCGGCAGCGGCTCGCACCACGACGCGCTCGCACTCCACAGCCTCCTCCCCGTCATCGGCGCCATCGGCGTTGTGATTGCTCTGCTGCGGAATGAACGTGACACGCCGCCCAGTGAAGTGCAGCTTTGGCAGCACGCGGCTCTTGCGCACAATCGTCTCCTCCGTCGTTCCCGCGGCGCTCGCCGACGTGCGCGGGGCTTCGTAGGTGTAGCGCGGCTCCACGTACCAGCGTGTGCGGCTTGCGCAGCTGTACACCTGGCAGTGTGTGTCGCGCACCATCGCCCGCAGCGACACCTCTGCAAACATCATCCGGTGCGAGTCCGACTTGAGCTTCTCGTCGTACTGGTGGCTCTGCAGAACCGTCTCCTTGTACCGCCGGAAGCGACCCAGCGCCGACGAGGCGAAGACAGCGACGAAGGGGATGTTGTCGTAGCAGACCAGTCCGGGTTCCTGCTGGAGCGTGCGCACAGCGCTGTCGAGGTGAACCCAGCCAAAGAACGGGACCGAGGCTGCGGCCTGCTCGCCGTGCAGCTCGTGGGCGGGGGTCAGCACAGTGTCGCGGAAGAGCGGCTGGCGCAGGCGGTGCGCGTAGCTCGCGCGGCAGCACACACGCCCGGCGAAGGGGCTGCTCGGCACGTCACAAAGACCGACCTGGAAGCGGCCAAAGTGGTCGTGGTCCTCGAGCACCTGGCGCACAATCGTCTCGACGTCGTCAGGGGCCTCCTGCTGGCACTTGCGCAGGTGCTCGGAGAGGAGGGCGGCCACGTTGCGCAGCGGCACCCAGCCGGCGCTGTGCTCCGCCATCTCGCGCAAGTGGCCCTCCTCCTGCATGCGGTCAGCCAGCGGGCCCTGAAAGCGCAACATGGCGTGCAGCGCGTTCATAAAGAAGCCCGGGTTGGCGAGCTGCACCGCGGAGGACGCACCGCGCGCGCCCTTGTTGGCCTCGGCACCCTCGCGGACCTTCTTGCGGTAGCGCGCGCCGGCCGTGATGACCGCCTCAAAGACCTCCACAGGGGCGGCCTCGCGCCACTCGACCTCGTCCGCGTCGTCGCGGTCGGCGCACCACAGCTGCACCTTGGGGAGCTCGCGCTTGTGGCGGTAGAGCACGTCCACGGAGAGCGGCACGAAGCCGGCCGGCGGTGGAGCCGGGCACGTTTGCGACGTAGCGCTGCTCGCGGCCTTCGCGACCGAGCTGCGCGACAAGGCGGCCTCCGACACGCAGAGGCCCAGCGCCTCCCCGTGGGCCGAGAGCTGCTGCCAGACGCACTGCAGTCTGTCCGCCACGTCGCTCTCTCTGAAGTTCTGCGCGGGCAGGAGGAAGGCCAGCACCCCAATGAGACGGCTCAGGTAGCGTCCGCGCGTGTGGCTCGAGTGAATGAGCAGCGGTATGACCACGTCCGCAGCCTCGTCGATCGTGCCCTTGTGGTACAAGGTGACGAGGCAGACGGTGGTCAGGAGCAGCTGGCGCAACACTGGTTTCTCCGCGCGCGTGATGGATACGGCGAGGCTCGCGTTCTTTGTGTCGATGAGCTCGACCATGACGTCCTGCAGCTCCTCCTCGTGCATGAGCGACTGCGTGGCAAACGTGAGGCGGCCCGTGTCGGCCCGCGGCTCGCGCAGGCACGTGTACTCCGAGGCGAGCATCTTGAGGTACTTCTCGCCGACCTTGTGGAGCCACGAGCGCAGCTCCCCACCGAGGGCCAAGAGGCACTTGCTGTCCGGTGCGTCCAGGAATGCCTCGCGGTCTGCGACAGGCCACTTGGGTGTGATGGCCTCCCACAGGAGCAACATGCGCTCCATCGACAAGGTGGTGCCAGCATTCCACGCGCACAGCACGTCCCTCACCGTCCCTTGAGCGACAATGTTTTCGTGATTCGTGCCCATTTGATGTAGTGGACTGAACACAAGAAAATCGGGTGCGTTGACGAGAAAGAGAGAGAGAGAGAGAGAGAGAGAGAGAAGCAGGGAAGGGGAGCGTGTGCGTGTGTGATGATTCGGGTGTGGGAGAAGCGGAATTTAAAAAAAAATCTGTGTTGTATGTGGCACACGGATCAGCGGGCAGATCATTCCCTGTGGAGAGGGTGAGCGAGATGACGGAAATACAGCGCCGTGGCGCTGCGACCAACCGCACTCCATAATCATAATCATGATAGAAGTGATTTTGTTCATTTACTGTTCAAGTTCTGCGACAGCAAGCCTGCAATGTTCTCTGATTCATTCCACGCACTCTCAGCGACGACACGCAGAGTCAAAAAAGCCGTACACGTCCGCCGCCACAGGGGCAGCAATGCTCCACGAGCAGGCATTCGCCGCGTTGTCGGTTGGGCCGCGAGAGGCCATGTACTCGGCCTCTTCAGCGTCCTCCCTCGTGTCAAAATAGCGTTTGCCATCGGCGTACAAGGCCCCAATCAGGCCGCACAAGGCGTGTCTGACGACCTCACCGATACGGGACAAAGCGGGACAAGCCAAGCCGCTGGACGAGGTCGACAACTCCGCGGCCGCCACTTCGTCAAGAAAGCAGAGCAGCGACTCGATCGCGTCCTCCCAGCCGTAGAAGAAACGAGCAGCTGTTTCGCCTGTGGCGCCGAGCTTCGGGATTGACGTCTGCAGGGTGGCGAGTGCATCGTCCACCGCGTCCAGATGGGCATCCGCCGGACCCTCCAGGCCGCGGCGCTCCCCTGCGGCGTCGGTGACGGCCGTGTCCACGACGCGCACGAGTTCGCTCTGAAGTGCGGTGCGATGATCCGCAGACGCCGCGAGCTGTGCAAACTCGTCTGCGACAAAGCCCATATCAACAAGGAACAGACATCGCCGACGAAGTGGTAGATTGGCGCGCGATGTCATCGTCTACCACACGTGCAATAAGAGCGGAGAGAAAACAGGAAAAGGGAGTGGGAAGAGACGATGTGATGGAGGTTAGGATGGAAGGTAGTGCAAACGTGTACGTGGGTGTGCTCTTGTCTGTAGCAGCTGACACTGACCGCACTCTTGTGCTGTTCGCTCTGGCGTCTAGATTAGACTGGGTATGCGTGCGTATGTTTTCCGTGGGAAGCAAAGTTCGGGCTCGCACCGACGAAACGGACAATATGCAAACAGACTCAAGTAGAAAAATAAAAACGACGAGAACCGGGCTAGCCAGCAAGGTTCAGCCAGAAGCGCCGGTCAATGGCCTCGTCTTGCCCTTCCTCCTCATCCTCGCTGCTTGCCGCCGTGTCGCTAGTGTGATCGTCGCTGTCGTCATGCAATTCAGGAACTTCCGGTGCGGCACGTGGGGCGGACGTGCGCTCGGCACTGCCGGTTGGTCTCGCCGAGGGAAGCGGCGGGTCGAGCGACATGGCGAGGTCCGGGCCACGCGACAGGAAGAGGTGCAAAAGTGCGTCCTCCTGGAGGGTCAGCAGCACTCTGCTGTGCAGCCTCTCGAGATGATCGGGCGGGAGATACTCACATGCCTCGTGCAGGAGCGCTGTGGCGCCTAAACACTGCGCCAAACGATGCCAGCCTGACTCGTGGGCCTTGTCGAGCACGCCCCATTCGGCCCACACAGCGTCGAGCATGTGCACCGCCAGCCAGACGACAGACGCGTCGGGCAGAGGTCCGCTCGCCACGCGTCGCGGCCAGTCGATCAGAAAGAGGGTGGCCGTCAAGGTGACCAGCTCGGCAAGCGTGCTCGAGGCGTACAAGGCGCACGTCAGCGCCACCAAATGGGTCGCGTTGATCGCCCCGAGCGGGGTTTGCACGCCAAAGGCCCCGTCCAGGCGCCGCGAAAGCTCCAGCACCTGGGCCAGCGCCGGTGCGAGGAAGAAGCTGCCGTGCTGCGTGAGGCGCGTGCGGACAGACTCAAGGGAGAGCAAAGGGGAGCGCGCAATGAAGGCGGGGGCTGTAGTGGCCGTGGAGAGGTCCGCAACGCCAGAGGCCATGTACAGTGCCGTGAGGGACTGTCCAGCGCAGAACTCCACCACCACCCGCAGCTGCGGCCTCCCTAGTTGCATCACGACAGCGCGCTTGTGGCGCGTCTGTAACCGCGTGAAGTACTCGCCGAGGATGCGGTAGAGTTGCGGCTTGTTGCTGCTGTCGCCCGACTCGGCGTAGAGGCTCTCTGCCTCGGGGTGCTGCAGGACCGCGCGCGTCATGCGCAACAACAGCTCATTCAGCACGTCCGGCTGCGTCGGAGCAGTGGTCGCGACTGGCTCACTTTCACTGTCGGAAAGACTGCCATCCAGGCCGCAGCTCGTGCTCGCGGTCGGCATTTTGTTTTGTCGGAAAGGGCAGGCGAGAGATCTGGTCCCCTTTCAAAAAAAAAATTCACGTGGCGAACAACGAGTGATTCGTTTTCGCTTAATGCAAGTGCCAGTGTGTGTGTGTGGGGGGAAAAGAAGTGAGGGGAGGAAGAGGGTGGAGAGAAGATGTGGCGCGCGTAGACGGGCAATCAACGTGGAATACAGGCAAGCTGTCCAAGTGAATGAAACAAGTGGCGGCCATCGAAGGAGAGTGAGCAAGCAAACTCCTCCGTGGTGATGATAGTCTCGAGGGCGCGACTTCGAGTACCACCCGTGAATAACGCAAAGAGCCGTGTCCTCCATGCGAACAAAAAGACAGCGGTTGCGGCGAGACAACGCGGTTAACCGGATTCACGCCGAATGCCCCCGTACGGTAACGGTCGGCAAGAGAGAAACAGTTCTAATATATATATATATATATATATATATATATATATTTTTGTGTGTAACACCAGAACTTGACAGCGATTATTAACAACAAAAAAAGATGAACGTGGAAGAAAAGAAAAAAGGCACGCTCTGTGGCCTGCGAAATACGAAAAGCTGGCAAGCGCCTGTCTTTCTTTGGTCGTACCGTTGCGGGTGTGGTTCTCTGCGTGCGTATGTTGGTGAGTTCGTGTGTTGTTCAAGTGGATGTGACTGTGCTGGATTTTTTGATGTTGTGTGTGTGTGTTGTCACATTTTCTTTCTTTTCGTTTTCGTCGTGTGCGCTTGCTTTGTAGCAACGCACATCCATAACCAGCTCACCTCGCACGCACCCGCAATTGAGGCCAAGAGGACTAGAAATGGTAGCGGCGCCGGGACGTACAGGTCCATTAAAAAGAAGTGGAAAAAGAAAACAGAACAGAAGACAGAGAAGATTGTCCATGGCAGCGTTCGCTTAGAAATCACCATAGTCCTCCTCCATGCTGGCAAAGCCACTCCACTTCTTGTCGCCGCCCTTCTTGTGCTTGCCCTTGCGCGTGCCAGCGCGTGGGTCACTCTTGTAGTCGTCCCTGGAATACCCTTGCGACAGATCCTTGACGGGCTTGCGCACAAGAGGTTTGCCGTTGCCGGTCGCTTGCCCACTCGCACTACCCGCCCCCTTGTGTGCGCCAGCGGCACCGCTGCCATTCGCCGCGCCAGACGCGGACTCCTCCGCGGTTTCGTCGCCGTCGAGCGTGACCACGCCGCGTTTGGCCTGCGCCTTGGCCATGGCCTCCTCCACCGTCAGCTCCATCTTGTGAAGCTGCTCCGCCGAGTAGTGCTTGTTCAGTTGCTCGCTGCGGAACAGCACCTTGGCCTCGTTCGTGGCGTTGTTGCGGATGCCCACGCCCTGGAACGTGCGCTGCACCCACGCCGGGTACTCCTCGACGTAGGCCCTCTTCCAGTTCTTCTTGCCCTCGCTACGTGTCAGGCTGGACGGCAGAAGCAGCTTCTTGTCGGTGGGCACCTCGCTGTCACTCCAGAGCAGGCGCGTCCACTGCGCGTTCCAGTAGCGATTCATCACACGCGTGCCTTTACGCGACTCCTGCAGACTCACGCGAATGTCCGCGCTGACGGCCTCAATCTTGCACACCTCCTTCGGCTCGCAGAAGCTGGCGACTTCCTCCCAGAGAAACAGCCCGCCAGTCAGCACGCGCGGCTTGGGTCGCTTGTACTGGTACGGGGCCGGCGCCCACGGGTCCTCCGAGTCCGAAGACTCCACCGGTGCGTCCTTGCGGCGGACGAGCTTCTTCTTGGGCGGCGCACGCGCCAGGTCCGCGTAGGACGGCTTCGTGGTGGTCATTTTGAATTGAATTATGCTACAGGAAGGAAAAGAGGAGAGAAAAAGAAAAAGGAGTGATAGACGTGAGGACACTGGAAACAAAAAAGTGGCCAGTAAAAACTACAGTAATAACAACGGAAACAGAGTGGAACACAAAAGAAAAAACACACAGAGTGATGAATGAGGGAAAGAGCGTAAAAAACGAGAGGACCGGTTGTCTCTTGTGTGTTTTGTTGAGAACAAAGAAATAACTAGTGCAAGGGGTAATCAGGGCCAGAACGAGCACCGGTCGCTGTAAGGAGAGTGTGCTTGACTAACAACAAAAAATCAACAGAAAAGTGTGGGACTTGCTTCGAGCAATATGTTTTAGGTTTGCTTCGGAATTTGTTCCTGTGTGCGTGTGTGTGTGTGTGTGTGTGTGTGTGTGCACGCATGGAGCAAATAAAGGGTGTAAGATGGGAGTATTGTGGAGAGTGAGTGTGTGAAGAACCGTGAGGGAGCTCACGAACAGGCCCTGAGGCACCCGTTGTGGGACCTGTGCAGGAAGTGGCAAAGCCAATCAGGTCAATCAGATGACACAAGTCGGCACGACACAGTACTCGCACTCGAAGGCATCACGCTTCAGTGTCTGCTACGAGTGTCAGGCCGACGAGCAGACTTTTTGGCAGCAGCAGCAAACCCAGCTAGTGCACTGAGGGCTCATCTGAGTGCCATTGAAATCTCTCGCAACACAGGTGCGAGATGACGCCTTGCTCAACGCTCTGGCGGATATTTTTCCCCGAGGGACGCACACGAAACCAGGCATGGTGACTGCTGATAGCCGCGTTTTTTTTTTTCTTAGTTTGGTATGTGTTCATTTTTTCAACTCATTTCGATAGAATACTGAAGGAGGGAAAGTGCGAGGAGAACGCAAACCAGAAAGAGGCGTGAGTACCACAGGAACGCGTGCGCGACGGCAAAAAAGGAAGCAAGAAGAGCGAAAGGGAAAACGAAGAGAAAGGACCCAGTGTGCGCTCCCTTTTCCTATTTGCGAGTTGCACGACACTTGCTTGCACGCTCAGTCTGGTTCGATACGCGGCCTCTTACTTACTGCTAAATGACGCGGCTTTTTTTTTTTTTTGGCACAAACTCAAACACGGGGAGAAAAAAAAATCAACAAGGAAAAAGAACAAAGAGAGATCAACCGTGCCGAAAAAAAGCTATACAAAGAGAAAAAAAGAAAAGGGGAAAAAGCGACAGAGAAAACAAAGTCGACACACACATGCACACACACCTCGCGGAGGTACTGACGCGAAGAGACGGTTCAACAGCACCCACAGCAGTGCCCTTTGGTGGCCTCTTCCAGGCCTGAACTCGCGCTTCAGTGTTTGTGGCTTTGTGTGTGTGTCACAGTTTGTGTGACGCGTGGCGGCCTTACTCCTTGACGGTGACGATAAGAGAGGTCATCATGTCCGCGACGTGGTCCATGCGTCCGTTGGTGAGCTGGCGGAGCTCCTCCAGCTGACCGTCCGTCTGGCGGGCCAGCTCAGCGTTGTCGGCCTGCGACGCGCTAGCTTGCTGGGCGCGGTACTCCTCGTACTCGCTATCCTTCTGCTGGCGGAAGGACGCCACCTCGCGCTCGGCATCGGTCTTGGCCTGCTTCACCTTGGCCTTCTGGCGGTCCTTGGCCTCGGTGATGATCTTGTTGCGCTTCTCCTCGGCGGCGAGAAGCTTCTGCACGTTGTCCTTCGGGGGCATTATGAGAGTGATCAGGGAGGGGGATGCAAGAAACGCGGGAGAAAGAGAGCGGGAAAGCTGAGCAAAGAAAATAAAGAACTTGGTGTTTTGAGCGTGCCAATGGGTAGACGGTGGCGCAGTCGCAGCGAGGTGAGGAGAGAGAGGGAGGGGAGGGGAGGGGAGGGGAGGGGAGGGCAGTTGGATCAACACAAGCGAGAACACGTGGATTGTGCATGTGCGGTTGTGCGTTGATGCACGGGTGTGGCGGACCGACACCAAAAATTCAAATTCCAGTAGACGATCAGGGCGATGTGGCACATCTTTTGGTGCACACAGAAAACCTGTGAGCGTCTGCATCAGAGCAAGGCGGATGCGCCGATGCTATCCCCGGCTGTCGCACATTTGCGTGTGTGTTGTTTCTTTATCATCTGCCCGTGGTGAAATTCAGTCCGATATCCGTGGTGGCACGTACCAAAAAAAAGAGACATGTACAGATTGGCCAAACACAAGAGTGAAAAATTAAGTAGAAGAGAGGGCAAAAAAGGAAAAAGGTCACAGTGTGCCTGTGTATGTACATGTGATCGGCTTACAGGCGTGGGAGAACGAGCCTTGTGGAGAGGCTTGGGCCTCGGACAGGCTCGCTCTGGCTGCGGCGCGTAGTGCCGCGGCGTGCGCTGACTGTTGTGGTGGCTGGCGGCAGCAGGCTGCTCGCGAAGGTCACGGTGCCAGACGTGTGCGGCCCTGCACTGCGCACACCGGCATCATGGCCCGCCGCGTCGGCCGCGTACACCACGCTGTGACGGTGCGGCTCGCCGTTCGGGGAGGCCGGCGACGAGGCGGCGGAGACGCGCGTCATGTGCGAGGGCGGAGGAGACACGGACGAGTGCCGCTTCGGCATGCGGCCCCACTTGCTCGCTCGCGCTGACGCCTGCGAAGTCACGGGCGGCAGGGTGGAGAGGGCCGCCCGACCGGAGGTGGGACGAGGCTGGTCTGTGGCGGGACGTTGGCGCGCCAGTGTGTACGGGGTGCGAGCCGTGGAGGGGCCCTGCTCAGCCTCATGCTTGCGCTGCACGAGCACCGCCGTCTTGTTGGCCAGCCGCTTCTGTCGCGCGGCTGTCGGCGAGGCCATCGCGGCCGCCGTCGTCGCGGTCGAGGGCACGGCCATGCTGTAGCTGTTCGGTGAGGTGCGCAGCGAGCCTGGCGTGCTGCTGCCGGCGTAGGGTCTCGTGAAGACGGTCATGGGCGACGCGGCCGGCGGGGTGGCTTCGTTGAGTCCGGCCAGAATCGCGGCGGCCTCCGTGTCGTGCAGCGTCTCTGTGCCACCGCAGTTGACGGCGATGGTCGCGGTGGTGAGCACCGGCACGGTGTACCGGCTGACGATGCTGCTCGCAGGGGGGGTCTCCGCGTGGCGCGCCGTGCTCGAGCGATCCAGCGGCCGCGCCGAGAGCGGCGGCGTCGACGGAGACTCGGCCGACAGCGGTGAGGCGTGCTGCTCGGAGGTGCGCGTGTCCGGGGAGCCGCCGTCGGTGAGGAAGAAGCTGTTCTGCGAGTCGTTCAAGCTGTGTGCGCGCGGGGCCGAGTGCACGCGTGCCCCAGACGCCCGCCGCCGCGTGCGACCCGTCAGCGTGAGCGACAGCGGGGGCATCTCGTTGCCGCCGAGGAAGGCGGACGGTCGCCGTTGTGGCGAGGCGGGCCCGCGCTGGTCGAGCTCCTTGCCGCGCTCCATCAGATAGTCGAGCAAGTGGCCCCAGCGCGCGAGCACGGTCGCGGGTGGTGGGGCCGTCTCGCCGAGCGTGAAGGCCGGCAGGGCGAAGCGATTGCCCCCGCTGCGGTCGTCCACCTGGCGACCACTCGCGAGCGTGCCCAGCACCACGCCGTCCGCGGACCAGAGCGTCACGGCACGGTCGACACCGGCGGTCACCAGCACCGGCAGCTGCGTGTCAGGGTGCTCAAAGCCGAGCAGCGCCGTGAAGCCGTTCTTGTGTGCCTGCCACTCGTGCACCAGCACCGGGGCGTACCGGCCAGGCTGCCCGGGCGTGTCCGCCGCGGCGAGAAAGACGCCAGCCACGTCCCAGACCTTCACATCGCCGTGCTCATTTCCGGTGACGAGGAGCTGCAGTCGCCCAAAGTAGTGCATGTGCGTCACCACCGGCAGCGCGGAGCGGCGCAGGCGAATACTGGCAGGCCGCTGCATGGGCGTCGTGCTCTCCAACTGGTACCGGGAGTCCCCGCCGCCACCGAGAACGAGCGTGCTGCTCTGGCTCGTCGTGCCGCCGAGACCGCCGCCCGCGTCGCTCGGCGATAGCAGCAGATTCCAGCCGTCGGCACCGGGTCCGTCGGCGGAGGCGGCGACCAGCAGCGGAGAGCTACTCCCCGCGGCGCCGGACTCGGGCGTCGGCGCGACCTGCGCGAGGAAGGACGTGCCGAGGATGGGGTTGCGGCCACGCTTCTTGCGCGAGGCCTGGCTGTACCGCGACGCGTTTGGCGAGGTGGGGCCGGTGGAGCGCGAGAGAGCCGCCCCGCCCCGGCCGGCGCGGCCGGACGCCGCAGGGGCCCCAGCGCCGGCGGCTGCGACGGTGGTGGCCGCCTGCCGCGTGGTGAACCACCTCCACGTGTTCTCGTTCTTGGCCGCGCACCACTCGCCGAGGAGCGGGTACGCATCCTCCACAGGACACGCCACGGCGCCCGGTGCGGACGACGGCAATGCCGCCGCTGCCGCAGCCTGATCGGTGTTCATTTGTGGGACACGGCTCTTGTCGGCCCCGGCTTGGTCGGTCACCCGTCGCACGGTTTGCGCGTAGCCGAGAGCGACCTTGCCGAGGCAGTCCGCCAAGGCGAGGAGGCAGCGGTGCACGGACGGCGAGGACGGCTGCGCGACCGACTCCACAATGGCACTGGATGCGAGCTGCGCGTGGTGCGCAGAGGCGTGAGCAGTGGGCGAGGCGGCCAGCACGGGCTGCAGCTGCGCCCAGTACGCCTCCTGCCGGATGCGCTGAGCGCTGGCGAGTGCGCGTGTGGCGCGTGCACTTTCCGCCTGCGCGCGCGGCGACGGGGCGACCGTGCCCGCACTCTCGTGGCGGTGCCGCTGCTCAGTCACAATGGACATGGCGAGCATGCTGATGGACATGCGGCGCGTCGACGGCTCGCCGCCACCACCAGCCGCTGCCGCCGGTTCCGCCACTGTGCGTGGGCTGCCCGCACTGTCGCTGTCGGGGCGGGTTTGCGCGGGTGGGGGAGCGTGGGCGAGGAAGGGGTCCAGCGGCCGGAGGAGGCCAAAGATGGTGTTCTCCAGTGGCGCGGCGGCGGGGTAGGTCACGACAATGACACCCACCTGCGCGAGGTCGACGAGGTAAACGCAGTTGCGCGTGGTGGCGACAAGCAGCCGTGTGAGGTCCTCCGAGAGACGTGACTCCTTAATCTTGTAGCGGCCTCGCTCCAGCAGGGGCACCAGCACGTGCAGGCGCACGACGGCGGATGTGAAGCCGCCCTCCGTCATTGGGCAGAGCGTGACGCCATCCTCGTGCGTGAGGATGACGTACGGCGAGGCGTAGTCGCGAAATTTGGGCAGCACGTGCAGGGAGAGCACCTCCTTGTGAAGCAGCTCCGCAGCCTGCAGCGCGGGGCACATGTCCATGGTTTGCTGGCCCAGTGCCACGCTGAAGGCCTTCACCTCGCCGTCCATCGTGCCGAGGATGAACTGGCGGCGCAGCGGTGAAATAATGGCGCAGCTGGAGACGTCGGCCTCCACGAGGTCGTTGGCCGTTGCGTAGACGAGGTGGCCATTGTCGAGCCGCCAGAGCTTGACGCCGCGCTCGTGTACGGTCAACATCTGCGTCGGCGACGGCATCAGGAAGAAGCGGCACGCGCGCTGGTCGTCCACCAGCTCCGGCGACGACGAGCTCAGCGACGTGTACGTGACGAGCTCCGCGTCATTGGTCACCATGACGGATCCCAGCTTCGGGATCGGGCAGATGGAACTGATGCAGCCCACATCCACGGCCGCTTCCACGGCCGCCGCATTCGGGAGAGACGCCGCCCCACCGCCGCCCGGTGTACTCAGGAAGCCACTGTTGTTGATGCCGGTCTTCGGTACGGGCGGCTTGCCCCCCTCGGCACCACCAGCGGTCCCACGTGATGAACCGCCCGGCTGACGGCCGGGTCCGGCTCGGGCGAGCTTCTCCTGGCGGGCCTTGTGGCCGGCGGCAGCGGACGGGTTCAGCGTCTGCAGACACGCCCCGACGCGCAGGTCCCACACCTTCAGCATGCCGCGCGAGTCGCTGGACATGAGCAGCGGCGAGTTGGGCAGCAGCTCCAGACACGTCAGGCGGCTCGTGTGTGGGTCGGCGGAGTCGTACAGGAAGGACGGCTGCGCGCGCGGGGTTTGCAGGGCGCGCTGGACAATTTTGCTCTCGAAGCCGCCAGAGAAGAGGTAGTCCTCGCTGACGGCGATCGTGGTGGCGCCGCCGAGCATGTGGTCGTTGAACGCGTTGGTGACGACAGAGTGCTCCACGTCGACGGTCTTGACGGAATTGAAGCGGTCGAGGCTCGAGGAGAAGACGGTGCCGCTGCGGACGAGCAGTTTGGTGATGGCCTCCGTGTGCAACTTCTCCTGGGCGAAGATGGTGTCACCGTCGACGTCCCAAATGGAAAGCACACCGCCGCGGCTTCCGAGGAGCAGCCGGTTGTACAGCGAGGACCACACCAGGCACGTCTGCGTCTCCGAGAAGTTCAGCGACTTGGCGAATGGCAGCACATCGTCGATGCTGTGCTTCTTCTGCAGCGAGAAGAGCTGCACCACGCCGCCCTGGTACGCGCAGACGAGCGTGTTCGAGAAACCCACGCCGCCCGTCGCAGGGATCATGTCCCAGTCGACGATAATCTCCGGCTGCTTCGGCAATCGCCCGTGCACGGACATGCCCAGGCCACCGTCGTGCACGTCGTACACCGTGACGTGGCTGTTCCCCTTGACGTCGTTCATCGACAGCACGAGTCTCTTCTGCCGCTGAAAGTAGCGGGCGAGGTTGACCTGCTTTCCGAACGGGTGCGGAATGATGGAGTCGACGCTGAACGGGTGAAAGGCGGAGAAGATATCAATGTCCATCTCCGCGTCCTCGCTCTCCTCGTCGGATTCGTGTGCCCCGGTGCTGCCGCCTGCCTCGTCGGTGACGCCCGGGCTGCCCGGGCTGCCCTGGCGTGTGGAGGACACATACTCGCCACCAGTGTTGTTATTGTTCTTGTTGTGCGCACTCTGCGTTCGTGAGGCGGAGGCCTCCCCTGTTTGCTTGTCAGCCGAGGTGGTGGTACCCGGGCGACTGGGGTTCTTCTTCTGCGCGCTCTTGTCCTTTCGCGCCTGGCGGCCGCGTCTTTGCAGGCCGAGGCTGTCGCCCTCTGTGATGTTCGCCTGTTCAATAGCGAACATGGAGAAGTCGCTCCAGCTGACGCGACCGCGACCGGAGACATCCACGCTCGCGAAGAGCTGGTCCAGGTAGGCATCCGTCAGAGGCAGCTGCGTCGCTCTGCACGCGCCGACAATGGCCTTTTTGAAATCCTCGTCAACCAGTGACGAGTACGTGGCAGAGTCGAACACGGCGCGCAGACTGTCCAACTGCTGTTCATTGAGAGATTTAAGAATTTCCATCCCTCTCACTGGGAAAACGGACACATGCGTCGGAAGGAAGGGAGGAACGGGGGAGGGGGGGGGGAGGGAGAGAGAAGATGCGAGGCACGAATAGCAGGGGACACGGTGAGTCGTAAAGGAAGCGTACGCGCTTAGGACAGGGAAAACAGACACGACAGATCAAAAAAAAAAAAAAGCACTGCGCCACGGAGAGTTCCACGAGCAACCCGGGGCACGAGGCCTTTTTCGATCATGGCCTCGGCGTTCGTATTCGGGGAGCATTTCTGGTGGTTTCCTCCGCTCTTCCGCACTCCTCAGACATAAAATGCTGTTTATACGTTTCATTTTTGACGCTGTGGAAGCAACCCGATAACACCGTAACGTAACGATAACAATAACAACGACACGAGAAACCCCGTTCTTACCAGAAGAACATGCCCACAATGAAGAACGTGAACATAAAGGACACAATCGACACCATGATGAGGACAAGAAAGACCTCACGGAAGCCAAACACGACAATCTCCTCGCTGTTGCTCTGGACAAAGCCCTCCTTCATGAGACGGTAGCGCATGTACGGCATGTGGTAGACGCCCCACGGCACGGCGACCCGTGTGCCGTCCGGGTAGCTCTCGATGCGCGAGACGCCACGGCGTGCGCGCGGGTCCACCGGGGGCTCCCAACCGTCGAGAATCATTTGGTACGCCATGCGGCTCTCCACCGCATCGCGCTGCTCAATCCCGTCGAACTTCTGGCCTTGCTCCTCGCTGGCGACCGGACGCAGGCTGAAGAAGGGAAAGAAAGCCTTGAGCAGCTTCTGCCGCGCCGAGTGGCTGCCGCCCTCCTGGAACGGGAGGCGTCCGTCCTCGCAGAGGATGCGGTCGTAGCGATTGGTGAGCTCGACGGGGTCCAGAACGCGCTTAAAGTACGACGGCGCCGCCATGTTGGGGATCGGGTAGAGCGTCACCTCCTTCTGCGTCTCCGGGTGGTGAAACGTCAGCACCGTGCAAATCAGCCGCGGAGGGTCGTGGCGCACGTCCATGATGCCCTTCGTCATGAGCATGGCAGACTTTCCCTTCATGCTGTTCATTTTGATGAGTGCTCTGGACAAGACGCTGCCGCCTGAAATGCGTCAATTAAGAGAGAAGAACAAAAGCGAGGTAGTTCCCGTCGGTGCGTGAGCTTTCCTTCTCACGGAGGGGGAGAGCGTGAGTGAGAGAGGACGGAGATGAGATATTAGAAGCAATAATAATAAGGACGAGTGCGCGGAGAGAGGCACAGACTGGGGGAGTGTAATGGGAGTATGAAAAGGTACGAGGGGTAGTGAATAGGATGTACATTGCTTTGGGAGTTGTGATGTGCAAAAAAGAGGCGTGAAAGGCAGATGCGGAATTTGTGCCCAAGAACACGACGCGCTGTGTCGCTGCTGCACACAACAAGAGGAGCGTGTCGAGAGAAGGTCAATCAGTCCTATAAGTAGACATGGTAGAAGGAAAAGAACAAGAAAGAGAGACGCTTTGTTTAGTTTAAGCTACTGTTACAGTGACAAGGGAAAAGGGTTGATGGGGAAACAACTAAAAAGTGCTGAGCCGCACAGCACCCGCAGACACGGACTGTGTCAACCGCACACCACACACACACACACACCATACCGTGACGCACCATTACATCCAGTTCACCCTCTCACGCATGTCTAGCGCCGCCGCGTGCACGTGAACAGGAGTGGGTCACCTAGGCGGTAGGACAGGTGCATCAGCAGTGTGTTGTAATGCACACCGTCCTTGCGGCGCACGGGGAATACGGTCTGGCCCTCGCCGGAGACAATCTGGTGCAGCTCCACCACGCCAAGCGCCTCCACGCCGGCCTTCCCCTCCACCGTCACCGAGCCTCTGAACCACTCAATGACGTACACAGGCAGGGGCTGGTACCTGGTCGTGAAGGTCGTCGCCGACGGCACCAGCGCGGTCTTGCCCTCGCCGAGGCTGCTCCCTTCCTCGTTGTGCGGTGGACGGCCGTCGTCGTGCGCGGCGCTGAAGGCCTTGTCAACCTGCGCGCGCACGTGGCGCAACGCCGCAAAGGAAAGCTCCACCAGTGCACTATCGCGCCAGATCGGGCAGCTGTACAGTGTCAGCGGGGCTGTCTGGAGGCTCGAGGCGGCCTCGCTCTCCGCCACTGGTGTCGCGCACACCACCGCGGGCGGCAGGCCCAGCACGCGGCTGCACAGCGTACAGCGCGTGGCGATATCGCTTGCGGGGACAAAGAAGAGACGGGCCGCGTAGGGGCACTCCAGCTGACGCGACACATCAGGCACCTGTGGACGCGGCTCCCGACGCATTTCGTGGCGCGGCTCGCGACGGGGCCGCCGACTGTACGGCGGTGGCGGTGGGCCCTCCGAGGAGGGCAACGGAAGTAGCGAGGACTCCTGCATGGCTCAGACCGCGCGCGGGACACACAAGGCTCACTCGACACGGATGAATAAAAAAAAAGGGCAGACAGAACTCGCAGCCGCAGTCAAACACATATGCACAGGGAGGTGCGCAGGCGAGGTGAGGACAACGAAAAGGAAAAAAATAGGAGGATGAAAGAGAGAGAGAGAGAGAGAGAGAGGTATGGAAAGGGGTGGCGGTTGTCCTGCGACAAGCAATCAAAGATCCGCAGCCAGCACCTCCGAAAGCGTGAGAGCACAAACTGGGCTGGGCACGCAGAGGACAGGCTGCGTTCCTCTCACGCGGCCCTTCGTGGGGCGGTTGAGTTGGGCAACAGAAAAAGGGCTCAGCTAGGTCAACATGACGTGTTAGCTTGTGTGATTGACTGTGTGAGGGGAGAAGGAACAAGTTCGGGCCGCCACGTGCTCACACCGATTTGAGGGCGTAAGTCACCGTGACGGTCGCAGGTTGAGGGAGGCGCAGCACGGTGCAGTACGGGTCCTGCTCGCCCTGGACGAGTACGCGCTCCACCAGCTCGCGGCAGTACTTCTGCGTCACCTTCTTGGCTTGCGCGACAATCGCGAAGAGAAGCGGCGGCTCGTCGAGCGCGCGCGCCGCCGGGCCGGAGGGCCCCTTCCCACTTGGGCGACGAAATGTTCCGCTGCCGGCGAGGAAATCCGCCGCGCTGCCCGATTGCTGGCGCAGCATTTCGAGGTTGCTGCTGCGTCGCAGGAATGGCGCCTGGTGCGCGCACAGCACCGTTGCGCGGCAGTCCGACACCACCGCCTCCAGCGCGAGCTCCACCGCGCTGCCGTTCAGCGCGTCGTACTCGACAAGCAGGCTCGGACTGGGGTCGGCGATGAAGTCGTGGATGACAAAGTGTGCCGGTGGCCGCACTGGTGGCTTGCTCTTGTCGTGCCACGCCAGCCCCGCCGGCACGTGGCGTGTCCACGCGTCCACCGAGGCGAGCTCGAGCACGACGCTGGTGGTGCGGTGACGGTGCCGGCTGAGCAGGGCCTCGTAGGCGTGCGACATGCGCACTGCCGCGGGGACGTCCAGCCAGTCGAGTCCCGGCAGCGCGCGCGAGGAGGCGAGGCAGAGGCGCGGCCAGATCTGCGCGAGGCACGCCTCGATTGTCCAGCAGACATCCAACTCCACCACGCGCGATGGCGCCGCCGACGTTGAGGACGTCGGGGAAGCAGGGGACGTGGGCAGCGAGTGCCCCTCTCCGTTGTCCTCGCTCGCACTCGTGGGGTGCGAGGCGCGCCCGTGCGGAAGCCGCTCACCGACCGACGCGTTGGGACTCGTGCGGCGCGACAAGCTCGACCCAAGAGCAGCCGGGGCCTCCATCTTGGCGACGCTGTCATCCAGAATACCGCGCAACCGGCGAAGTGCCTGCTCATTACCGCTGCCAGAGATGGTGCTGCCCTTCTGAGAGAGCGGTGCAGAGGCCTTGAGGGAGCGGTGGCTGTCCCCGCGCTGGCAGATTCGATCGAAGCAGACGTCCGCCAGCGTCTGTGCACCCATCCTGTGGGTCCAGGCAATCGTGAGGACGCTACGGAGACCGAGGCCACCGTAGTCCGCGGTGCGCGAGGCGGCGCTGAGGTTCATCTTGTCGAGCAAGAGGTGCGTGCAGATGCCCTCCTCTACCGTACGTGCAATTGCCGAAATGTAGGCGCGGCGGCTGCCGACCTCGTCCTGGTTGAGCCAGCGCGGCGCCTGCTGGCACTGCTCGAGCAGCGCGAAGAGGACACGCGCAAGCGTCGACTTCCCGCAGCCCTGCGGACCGACCATCAGGATCGCCTCGGGGCCCCCACCAAGACTGTCGCGCATGGGCTGCGTGCCGCTGGCGAACAGACTCACGCAGCTTACTGGGGAGTGGCTTTCAGTGCCCACCTCTTGGTCGTTTTCTTCCTCCTCCCCTTCCTCCTCCTCCTCCTCTGTGGAGGTCTGTGCGCACGCGTGGTCGTAAAAGGTGCGCTGCAGAGACAGCCAGTGATCGCGGATGCTGCGCTTCGCCGTTGCGTCCATTGACGGGCTCATGCGCTTGGTCTCGTAGAGCCACGCGGAGAACTCGGCGAGCAGCTCGCCGCGCTCCGCCTCCCACGCCTGCGCGTCACCTCGCGTGGTCTTGGGCATGTTCGAGATGCTCTTCTTGAGCTTGGCCCGCAGCGCCGCACCACAGACGCCGTTCGTGACGACCGACTCCTGCGCGACACGCTCCATTGTGTGATGCGTGCAACGGCACTTCCACAGCTGCACCACCGTACCGGCCTCGTTGGCGCCGTAGAAGACTGCGCCGGCGCTGTAGAGCTTGGCGGCGATGCTGTCGCGCAGCACCGTGTACGCCTCGCTGCCGACAGGCACGGAGACGCTGCGCACGGCGGTGGTCAGGCCGTATGTGCGAAACACCTCGTACGCGCGCGCAACGGGCAGGCATAGCCCCTTGGTGGATGCCGTGTCTGTGGTGATGGCGTAGAAGACGAGGGTTTGCGATGGCAGTGGTCGCATCGCGTCCTCCTCCTGACCTTCCTCCATGCTGCGTCCGTCCGTCTCGCACGGTGTCCGCGTGAGCGGGTTCGTCGGCGCTCCTTCGCCGACGTCCTCTTCTCGTGGCTCGGACTCGCTGCCAGAGAGCGGGGCCGCGTCGGTGCCATTCTCCTCATCCGCTTCCTCCTCGTGCAGGACGCAGGTGCCGCGCAGTGACGTGCCACAGGTGCACATGGGTGCCATGCCATCCACGCTGTAGTCAATCAGCGCGTCGCGCTCGTCCAGCAGGGCATCGAAGCACAGCGTCCACTTGTGCTCGCGAATCGTCTCGTGGAGCTCGTCCACGGCCGACGGGCCGGCATGACGCGCAAAGGTCCGCAGCCACGCTCGCCACGCACGGGCAATGGCCTGCGCGTCTGCTACGCTGGTGCGTGTGGAGGTGGCGCCGCTGCCGTCGGCCAAGCTCTCCGTCCACTCGTCCTGCAGGGAGCCGCCCGTGGCAGGGCTGGAGCCGGCGGCGTAGGCGAGCACGTCCTCCTCGGGCACATCGAGCCGCGTGAGGACGTGCCGGGCCGTGCAGCCCACTGCCCAGTAGCGCGCGGCGTTGTGCGTCACGGCAGCCACGTGCCCTGCGATGCCATCGACGCGCTCAATCGCGATCGCCTCGGTGACGGTCTCCTTGGGCACCGCATAGACAGCGGCGGACTTGTCACCCCAGTGGCCGAACTTGCGCAGGCCGCACAGTGCACCGAGGCACTCGTAGTGCGAGCGGGCCCCGCCCCCACCGCTCGCACTGCCGCGTGCCGACAGCGGTGTGGTGCTGTGCAGATCTTCGGGCCCACTGCGCGGCGCGGACATCGGTGTTGACGGTGCGCTAGGCATCGCACCCGTGCTTTCCGGGAGCGGCACCGACACAAACACCTTGAGCTGCCCGCGCGGCACGTGCTCCCACAGCTTCTTGTTTTTCTGATAGACGCCGTCGCTCTGGCCGCATGTGGTGCGCTCGACCAGGAGGAACATCGCGTCGTTGATTGTCACAGTGACGTTGGTCTCCTTGACGCGCTTGTCGCCGTTGAAGGAGATGTGGTACGCCTTGTGCGCGGTCTTCTCCTGCTGTGCGTCCAACGCCCCATTCTGGCTCGTGGTACGCGAGAAGGGTGAGAGGCTGCGGGCTTCGTGCGAGGAGAAGGACGTGTTCTGCAAGCCTGTCGTGGAGGGTGTGAGTGCGGGGAGGATTGTGCCAGTGTGTATTAGGCCGTAACTGAGCCCGTCGAGGGAGTAGTCGTCGGCGTTGATTGCCGGTGGCGGTGAGGAAAACATGAGGTCAAACGCATCGCGCGGAGGGCGGTTGTCGCCCGCGGATTTCTTGTCGTGCACAAGTCCCTTCGAGACATATGGGCCGCGTTGGGAAGGCGGACGATAGTACATGAAAATGCTGTCGGCGTGAGCAAAAAAAAAACACAAGAAAGAAAAAGAAAGCAAAGCGAAAAAGAAAAAAGGGAAATATAGTACGAGAGGCCTGAAAGCCAAGAACAGTGCGTTTGTTTTTGCCACTAGGACGGCAACAGCAGCTCTATGAATGTGTGTGCTGTGTTTGTGCACGCGCTATGCTGCTTGAGGAGTGAATTTGGCAGTGCCCGCCCCTGCTGGTGACTGCCACTGTACATGGACGTGAAAATCGTAAATTAGTTTGTCAATCCGAGTGAAAGTGGGAGACGGGAAGAGTAAGAGAGAACTGGACGACCCATTGGGCAAGAGAGAAATAAGGGCGGTGTCTCAGCACGGCAGCGGGCAAGACTTTTGTGCATCTGCAGTTGCCACTGACGGTGTGCTTCTGTCACCGATGCAAGGAGAGGAGAGCTGCCTCGCGAACAGACACACACACACACACGCACACACACACACACTGTCTGATAACTTTGACAGGGTCTGTTGCCACATCTGAAATGCCTGCAATGCGCATTCAATGTGCACGACACATGGACACGGCCATTTGTTCGGTCTCATCTATTTTTTTGTTTTTTTCTTGTTTCTGTGTGCATGCATGCAGATTTGTGTGAGGGGGGGGGAACGCGTTGCGGGGCTCACCAGACGCCGTCGGCCGCTACAGGAGAATGTTGCGAATGCTGCAGAATTGCAACACATCCTCGTCGGTCACCTGGGCTCGCCGGGCACGCCAGTCCTTGAGCACGTGTTCAATGAGCGTGTCCGCCGCCAGGTCCTTCACCTCCCCACTGTTCATCTCGCCGGAGCTGTACTTGGCGGTGACGCTCGCAAAGAGGGCATCGTCTGGGCAGAAGAAGCGCAGCACCTGGTACGCCACGTCCACGTCGAGGTTCGCGCCATTCGCCTTCATCTCGTCCAACGTGCCGCTGCCGCCGGAGAAGGCCTTGCGCATCTTCTTCCGCACCTGCTTGTCGGTGTCGGTCAGCATAACGACGCCGTTCTGTTCGGCGCTGCTGCTCATCTTGTGCTCGAGCCCTTTCAGTGCGGGCAGGAACTTGGTGTGCAGCAGCGCCGGTGGGAGGGCCTTCATCTTGGGGGCGGCATTGCGCGTGAGCACAAAGAAGGGGTCCTGGTCAATCGCACAGGGGATCAGGCAGCGCAGCTTCGCGCGCGGGTCGTGCATTGGCATGACGCGCTGGAAGGACGAGTGAAAGCAGGGGGCGGCCTGCACGGCAGGGAAGGCGAACTTGCCCACGTTGTCAGTGTCAGAGAGCCCCAGTGTGTTCTTGACCGCGTTCGCCGTCAACGCGTGCTGCATGCGGAGGACGGTCGGGTACATTTCGCCCATGTACTGCGAGTTGCGGAAAATGAACGTGTTGCGCGGGTTGAAGCCAAAGGCGATGATGTCCTTGATGTTGTTGCTGATGAGTGTGTCGGCCTTCTCGCCGTCGAACGGGACATCGCGGAAAAGGTACTTCTCGTCGTCCGTTATCTGCACAACCAGCGGAAGCCCGAAAATCTCTTGCAGATGCTTGGTGAGCAGGAACGGAAGGACGTGCCCAATGTGCATGCTTCCGGCGCTCGGTCCGCGTCCAGTGTACAGGAACGCCGTGTGCTTGCCCGGTTCGAAGGAGATTTCAATGTCGTCCAAAGCGGTGAGCAGGTCCCGGTGCGAGAAGACAATGTTGCGGGTGAAGAAGTGGTGGAGCGCGGGCGGCGGCGTGCTGTGGCGCTCCGCCCGACGCGCGCCGACCTCGGACAGACGCGCGCACACGGCGTCGTCGACCCGTTCGGCCTTGAACTTGGTGAGCACGCGATCATAGTTGATGCCGCTAGGACCCTTGGCGGCGACAGACCACGGGGTCACCACGTCGTCTTGATCGGCACCAGCGGGAGCCGTCTCGCTGTGACTGTCATTCCCCAGCGCAGCGTTGGACTGCCACCTCGTTGCCACCCCGGTGGTCCACGCGGAGGCGCACGTGCGTCGAAGGAGAAGCCGCTGCATGGCAAGTAGGAGAAACTGTGCGGGTGTCAGAGGAAGAGGTGGAGGGAAAGAGTTCAGGTTGAGCGATGAGCGAAGGGAGAGCAGCGATACTCACACTTGCTCCACGTGTCTGTCTACGTTTGAGAAAAACAGTGGGCTGGCTATCGAATTGGCGTGCCTTCTTTGACGAAGAAGACTGGCTGCCTGCGGTCAAAGACGGCGTCTAACTTGAGCGCTGTGCGTTGCCTAGGTGTGGGCAAGTGGTATATTGAGTTGAAAAAAAAAAGGAAATCTGTTGTGGGAAAGCGCAGGCAAAAAGAAAAAAAAAGAGGGTCGCAGCAGCCGACGCCATCACATCTTGGCGGGGATGTAGGCCACCAGCGTGGTGCCGTTGGGAGCTTGCACACTCAGTACCAGCGAGCTGCCGTCCACGAGAAACATGCTCACGCGGGTCGGCGAGACCTCCTTCACCGTTGAGAAGAAGCGCGCGAACTTGGCCAGATCCACCGTCACCGTTGCCGGTGGCGGCACAGACTCGTCGTCGTCTTGATCCTCTTCGTTCGCGTCGGCGGCGTGCGTGCGTTCGACGAGCTCGGCAGCGTCGTACTTAAGAGAGAAGCTGGCCAGAAAGTGCTCGGCGTGGACGATGAAGGTCGCCAGCGCGGGGCGGCCGGTGGAATGCGTCGAGTCACGCGATCGCTTGGACCCGCGTGCGCTGAGCGACAAGTTCGGCAGCGGCTGCGCGGAAAAGGTGACGCTATTGCACGAGGTGTTCTTGAGCTTGTCGATGAACGTCGAGAGCTCGGCGAGGTTGGGCACGACAACCTGCACGCGGTCGTCCTCCAGGGCCGGCACGCTCATGCGCTCAATATCCTCGTCGCTCAGAATGCGGATGGGTACGTCGTACGTAAAGGCCGGATGCCCAGGCGCCCCGGTCATGGTCATCTTGAGAACGGGCATCGCGCCGGTCTGGGAGAGCCGCAGCACCAGCGCGTTCGGCTGGCCATTGTATCGCCCGCCCTTGTCCGCCTGTCGCACCACACGCTGCAGCTCGACGGTGTTGAGCACCTCGCACGTGATCGACTGCTCCTTGTAGCGCGAGTCGCACCGAAAGTCCCGGAAGAACACGTCGGTCCGGCACCCGACCCAGAGCTGCACGCCGTCGGCGATCTCAACGTTGGTGAAAAAGCGGGTTCGGCGCTCTTGGAGACGGATAATCACCGAGTCCTTCTGGATGCTGCGACACACCTGCAGCACGCCCAACAGTGCCTTTGGGTCCTCCAGCGTCGCTTTGAATTTCATCGGCACCACGCACTCGATGACCACAGATACGCACACAGGTGCGTTAACAGGAGACGATGAAACTGTGTGGTTCTTTCTTGATGTGTCGCAAACTGTTGTTTTGTCTCTGCGCGAATTGTGTCTGGCTGGCACACCTGCGGTGTCTATGTCTGTCTGTGTATGTGTGTGTGTGTGTCCTAAAACAAATGAGAGGGGGAAAAGGAAGATGCAGAGAGGACGGTGACAGGGAGAGAGAAACAGAGAAGAAAAAAAACGGAAGGTGAGCAGCGCAGAGAGTTTGGAGGACACTCAACATTGGATCCGAGCATGTAGGACAACACTCCAGTTTTGATGGCGTGGATTTTGTGTGTGGGTGTTTGCTTGTGACAAAGCCTGCCGAATCAGTCGGGCATTGGGAATGCCAGTTTCATCGCGTGGAGCGCTTCTTGCAGCTAGTATGTTCGGTGTGGTCGAGAAGAGAAAAATGGAGAAGAGCAAACATAAATGGAAATTAGGGAGGCGGAGTCGGCAGCTAACAGCAGCATCCGCCACCACCGCGCTCGCACAAGTCAACACACACAAAATGGAGAGTAGTTGCGTACCAGCTCCCCCTGCGAGCGGTGCAAAGCAGTGAACGTGACAGCTGTGTGTATATATATATATATACAGAAATGAATGTACATGATGCGCTCAAGCAGGGGCCGTGCCAAAGAGCGGCGGCTCTCCGGGCGAGTAGTTTCGCTGCACGGTGAGGAGGTCGTTCAGAAGCCGTCGCAACACGAGCTCAATGGTGCCGTGTGCACGACTGCTCGTCGTGGAGGCGTTTTCAAACGACCTGCCCATCGGCGACTCGGCCGCTTCCTGCACCGTCTGGTAGTTGGCGACGAGCTCAATCGACAGGTTAGGTGTGTAGCCGACCTCACAAAGGGAGCCGCACTCGGCGCAGATGAGCTCGTCGTTGCGGTTGTACATCCCGCTGAGGCACTGCTGACAAAAGGTGTGTCCGCACGGCCACAGCGTGCGCGGGTTCTCGTAGAGGTAGAAGCACTCCTTGCAGGTGGACTCCAACTCCAGGGAGGCGTGGAAGCTCATGATGTTCGCAATGGCCACCGTGGCAAGCCGGATCGACTCCATCAGTCCGCGCTCATGGAAGACCAGATCCTCGAGCATGGCCTCTGCGCTGCGCACGCCCTCGTCAGCGTAGCCGAGGTCTTTGTCCGTCACCTGTGTGCCGACGGTACGCCGCGTCGACTTCTCCTTGCCAAAGTGGTCGAGAAAGCCCTCGGCCACCTCCTCCATCGAGTGGGCGCCGGCGGAGAGATCAATGTCGTTGAGGCGCAGGTGATGCGTCTTGGCGTACGCGTTCACCTCCCGGGTGAGCTCAATGGCGAACTTGTCGCCCGTCGCCACGCCGGCCTGACCCTTGGACAGGTGAAAGACATCCGTCTGAAAGTTGCCGATGAGAGTACGCTGAGACCTGACCTCGGCCAGCAGTCGGTCCCGCTGCGCGACGAGGTCCTCGAACTCCTCGTCGGCCTCCGTCAGGAACTTGCTGCGCAGACGCGCGTGGTCCACGTCGAAGCCGGCGAGCGGCTCGTTGCCACTGGCCTCGTTCTCGTCGTCGCTGCCTTGGCCGTTCTGGCGCCGACGGGCAAGGTGGCGTTGGCGGCGCTGGCGCTGCGCCTCGCGTGTGGCGTCCGTCAGCCCGTCTCCGTCGGACGCCGACGACCAGCCCATGTTGTCGTAATCCGGGAAGTCCGCCAGCATGCCGTTGGCCTCCTTGCGCAGCATGACATGGTCCTCCGTTTCGGGAAAGTGTGCGAGGAACAGCTCGAGGTCCTCCTCGTTGTCGCTGTCCGTCAGCAGTTCGAGCGAAGGCTGTCGCTGTGTTGTTGGACGTGATGACGCGGTGTTGTGTGTCTTCGATTGCGACTTCCCGCCAGGACCTGGCTTCCCGCCAAGCCCAGCCGTCCCCTTCCCGCCCGCGGTGGTGGCACTGCTGGGGGCATTGGTGGTGCCGCGGTGCGCCGGCGCGTCGTCGGCCGCAGCGGTGTGCCCTCCCGCGAGTCCTGTTGTCGGACGGCCGGGTGGTGCGAGTACATTCGTCGCGCTCAGGTCATTGAGGTGGGGAGGACCGAGGCTGGTGGTGCTCGGGCGGCTGTGTGCCGTGTGTGGCCGGGCGGCGGCGGAGCCCGCACTGTCGAGGCGCGTGCTGGTGGTCTCGCGCGTGTCGTCGTCGAGCCCGGGCGTGTGTGTCGACCGCGCGCCCGTACCGTCTACCACGCCTGCGGATGGGTCTGACGTGCCAGCACCGTGCGGAGCCGAGCCTGCTCCTGTCGCCGCAGACGGTGGGTGATGGGCTGTCTGGGTGCTGTCGTACCGCCGCGCCTCCGTCGAGTTCATCGTGTGGTCGAACGAGTGCCGGCCGCCAGCAGCGGGTGGGCCGGTCTGTCCTGAGGTCCCGTCTGGATTCGGCAGCGCACCGGAGAGGTGGCCCTCGCCATCACCGGAGAGAGCGGGAAGCGTCCACTGGCCCGCCGCTTCTTGCGCGCTGAGGTCGTCCCCAGTCTCGCCAGCGCCGTCCGCCGTGTGCGTCGACGCTGAAGATGCCTCCCCGCCGGCGCTGTGCGTGTCTCGCGGTCCTTTTTTGCGGTACTCCCGCACGCGCTCCTTGGCGGCTTCGCGCTCCTCTGGTGTGAGCGCGTGGCCGTAGCGCTCGTCGAGGATGCGCTGCAGGTCCTCCGCCAGACTCGCCCGCCCGCCTGTGCCGGGCTTTCCACTGGAGAAGGAGCCGCTGTCGTTGGACGCACTGGGTCTCGCGCCTGTTCCATGCCCTGGAAGGAGCTGGATGAAGCCGTGCTCGCCCTTGCTGCCGTACGCCTTGAGCACCATGGAGCTGTCGGCGCCGGGGCCGTCATGGCTGTCTGAGTACCGCGCGTGGTGACCGCCTGCGCTCAGCGACGACGCCTCCCCGCGCGCCGGACCGTGCGTGCTGTCGGACTCCGCCGTGCCTGTGCCCGTGATGCCGAGCGCACCGGACGAGGGCGTGTCGCTGGCGTCCGCCGTGTGCTTGAGAAGGCGGTACCAGGCACCAGAGCGCACACGGCCGTCCTCCGTACGGCGGCGACCCACGACGAGGTGGCCGCTGCGGGTCGACCAGGGCGAGCCGTCGAGGCCGGCGAAGAGACCGCGGTTGTGGTTCGGCACCGCCCGCAGCCGCTTCACACGGACCAGGTCCATCCCGTTCAGCGCCGAGCGGCCATTGTAGCGAAACTGGCGGACGCGGTCGCGCACCGACGCGACGAAGCCGTTCTCCGCGGCGTCCGCGTCGTCGCCGTCGTCGTCGACCACGTCATTGCACACAGCGGCGCGCGAGGCCTCCGACTGCGCGAGAGGCGGGCGCTCATGGACCAATCGGTGGGCACTCAGATCGGCCGTGGGCACGTCACCGCGTGCGCTGCCGTGCGGAGCGGCGCCGGCGGCATCCGCCGTGTGGCACGCGAGACCGACCGCGCGCCGTCCGCTGCGTGTGGTGGGGATCGGACCGGACAGGGACGCCACGGCAGCGGCGGGTGGCGGTGGGGAGGGGCTCCGCGTGGGGCGACCGAGAAGCGCGGCCGCGGCGGCACGCTCCATCGCGGCCTGCTGCTGCGCCTGCACGACGAGGTCCTGCTGCCGTGCCTGAAGCTGCTGGTTGAGCAAGTCATACAGGCGGCGTGTGACCTCCGCGTGGACTCGCTGGTCCAGCACAGCCTGCGCTGTGGCGGCGTGTAGCGGCACAGGGGCTGTTCGCGCCGAGTCGAGCGGTGCGGTGGCTTGGGTCGGCGGCGGTACGACTCGGAGCCGGCTTGGCGCAGCCTGTGCGGAATGGGGCAGTGTCGGGGCAGCACGGTGCTGCAGGGGGTACTGCTCCAATGTGCGCAGCACAGCCGCCTCGTTGGTGGGGCCAGTCGCCGGCGTTGCTGCCCCTTGCGCGTGTGAGGTGTGCTTCATGGGCCCAGTCTCTCTCTGTCTCTCTCTCTCGTGGGAGAACAGAAGCAAAAAAAAAAAAGAGTGTTTCACAAAAGGAGAGGAATAGAAAACAAACCCCTCGCTTGCGAAGGTGTGGATGACATGTGCAGAGGTGTAAAGGGAGGAGGGACAAGAAAGGGGAGGGGTGAGAGTGAGAGTGAGAGATGACGGTAGAGTTGGTGATCTTTGGGCACCTATAGATCGTCAGCTACCTTGACGCGAGATTTTGATCTAGACGCAATGACCCCGTTCACAGGGTTGTCAGGAGCACCTACCTTGGCGCTGAAACAAAAACAAAAAAAGGGTGTGTGAAGAGACAAACAAATCGTGTATCAATATGGATTTGGTATTTGCGATGAACAATTAGTCGTGATTATAGTCGATTTACCCTGTTTAGCTTTCACCTAAGCTGCAGGTCTGAACAGCGACCGCGCTCGGGGCATAGAGGGCAGCAGCCGCGCCGTCTCCAAACACACGGACCTTCACTCTCTCTTTTTGTCCGCCGCACAAGTCAATACACACACAGGTTTCCTCCGCCTCAGGCACGTGTGAGGCTCCAGGCGCCGTCCACGTTCAGCAGCGTGCCAGTGACGTATTTCGCCTTGTCAGAGACCAAGAAGCTGACGGCGTCCGCAATCATCTGTGCCGAGGCCTCGCGACGGCCGAGCGGCACCTTCTGGCGGTACACGTCCTGCTCAGCCGCGCCCATCGTGATGGGCAAGCACGAGAGGCCTGGGCCCACTCCATTCACGCGAATGTGCAGGTCACTCAGCTCCAGCGCGGCGGACTTGGTCAGACCCTCGAGTGCGTGCTTTGCCATCGTGTACGCCGTGAAGTGCAGAAGGGGCTGGTTGGTCATCGCATCGACGAGGTTGATGATGCACGTGTTGCGCGCCTCGTTGTCCTCCTTGGACTGTGCGTGGCGACGAGCGAAGGCCTGTGTGAGAAAGAGGGGGGCCATCGCGTTGCTCCCAAAGGTACTCAACAGCCGCGATGTGCTCTGCGCGTGCGTGATACCATCCTCGGCGTGCTCAACGAGTGGCGTGGGGACGTACGTGGAGGCATTGTTGACCAGCACGTCGCAACGTCCGAAGGCGCTGTAGCAGCGCTCCAGCAAGGCCTCACAGCGCGACTCCAGCGTGGTGTCGCTCGCCACAGTCTCCAGGTCGAGCGAGGTCTGTACAGTGATCGCGCTATCGGGGCGTGCCTGGTTGAACTCCGCCGCCATCGCGGTGGCCTCTTCCGCCGAGGTGCCGTAGTGCAGGCAGAGCGCGAACCCTTCGCTGTGCAGGGTGCGGGCAATAGCGGCGCCAATGCGCTTCGAAGAGCCCGTGACGAGAGCGACGCGGCACGCAGCAGTGGACATGGCAAGGTCGCGGAAGAATACGACAAGGGAACACAAGAGAAAATAGGTTGAACGAATGTGAACACGAACTTCCTTGAATGAAAGAGAGAGACGCGATACTCAAGGAGGGAGAGGAGAAAAGGTGAGCAGACTTGCACATAGGGGGGAGGGGGTTAAGGAGCGGGAAGAACAAACGCCTCTGATGCGGCTCGCAATATGAGCGGGTGCAGGCAAGCGCACAACAGACTTGCAAACCTGTCCGTGTTTACGGTGAGAAAACGCAGGCACTCGGTAGTGAAGCAAAAACATTTGTGTGACCGTTCGCGTCGTGACACAACCGCGCTTGAAGCTGGCCTCACCTTTTGCACTTTCTCAGCTACTTTACTTCTTCTCTATCAGGTGCATCGGTCAGTTTATTGGAGGAGATTCCTTGTCCACCAAGTGCAACATTGTTGAAGATGCATAAATACTGTCAAAGAGAGCCGAAGACATACACGGGAAGAGGCACGGCACTACAGACGAGACAGGGGGGTCTCGGGGGTTGTTTTTGTTTGGCACGTTGCGCACGCTACTTGCCCGGCTTCGGCGCGAGCGGCGACGAAGGGCCGTTGGCGGCCATCCTGTAGAATTCCGCCGCGCCGGTGGCACCGAGTGATGCCACCATCCCGTGAAACACAGAGTTGGGGTCGTCTGCCAAATCACGCGGAGAGCCCATCTCAGCAACCACGCCGTGGTCCATCACGATGATCGTGTCGTACTGCGCAACGGTCTGCAGG